>JAGSMW010000008.1:0-5000 GCA_029286795.1 Byasa hedistus | reverse complement strand
AAAAAAACCCATAATAACAACAATAAGACAATAATACAGTTTAGAATCCTATCTACTATTCCAGCCTCTATACTAATACACAGCTATAATAATTACACTCCGCCAATATTTTTCATTTTGTTTTTATTTCTAATTTCAGCCATGATCTTTTTACGGATTTTCAGGGTACGCGGCGACATCCGCGTCGTCACTAATCAGGTGAGGCGATCGTACCCGCGTCTATGTCCTGCCCCAGCTCCATCCGGCAGTCATAGCGCTCCCTACCGTAAAGGACAGCTGGTGATCATGGGGACCACGGTTCGCCACATCGGTGGATCACCTAGGCACGAGGGACTCTCCTTGAGTTTGACCTATGAAGGTACTCACCGAGTCCCCCGCGCCCAGCGACATCTGGACCAGTACCGTGTCCAGCCTCGACACGGCGCGGGTCGGTAGGGCTTGCCACGAGTCCGGGAAAGCTGTCCACGGTGTTGAAAAAAGGGGGGGGGGCCGTCATGCCTTATTATACCGCTATTCCCCCCCGCCAAGCGCCTCCAACGGAAAAATGACCTGACGAAGGAGAAAGGATAGTCCTCGTTATTCCAGTCATCTTGACTTTAGGGCCGCATTCCTGGTCCAGCTGGCCCGCCCTTCCATTTTCCCTCCCCCCCCGCGTGCGCTTTCGGCCAATAATGTCTTCAATCCCATCTCTCATGCTTCCATTCCACTCCCTTTCACTCTTAACGCCAAGGGGCGTGTGGGGGTGTCGGGTGTTCGGACTATGCCAGGGCGGTCCTGGAGTCGCTTTTAATCGCGGTGGTCTGCGATGACTCGCTGGCCGCGTACCCTTCTCTTCAACCAAGGCAGCAGGCTCTGCCAGGAGGACGGTGGCAAGCGGTCTTCATCCGCACTACCCCCACAGGCAGGAGACTCCACCACCAACCCGACCCAAAGGGGTTCTGTGGTAGACTCAAAAAGCATGCCGGCACCTCCAGCTGTCGGTCGCCTATACTCGCCGGGAATAGCCGGCTTTAACCTCAAATTTAATGCAGCTGCTTCATGGAACGGCGGAGGCCCGCGGAAGCAGCCGGCGAGTAATGGGCCGAAGGAACGGGAACGCGGTCCGGTGGGTCCGCGCGATGTTCTGCGCTAAACCCTCCGGATCGCGCCGAGCTGCTTCGGATCGGACCGGCAGCTCATTAGGCCGCCGGCACCCATGCACCGCGGCAGACAGTTCGATAGGCGTCAACACCGCCGGTACTCAGGCTCGCGGGTCAAACGTGGCCCCCAGTCATCGGGGCGGCTGAAAGATCCAATCCACGCCGATCAGCAGACTGGCTGCCCCACTCGATGTTATGGAGTTCGCGTCGCCACCCAGTATCGCGCCGTCAGTCCCCGAGCCCTGTACGGCTTCGCCGATTTGACCCAGGGACGGGAGCGCGGCTTGTTAGCGGCAAGGTAGACGGATACCACCCCTATCTCCCAAGCCCGGGTTCTCAGACGGGCCGCAGCAATGTTGCCGCCGTGAGATCGGGACATTGAGTGATGTTGACGGTATCGTCGAGCAGCAACAACGCGGCCTTGACAAATCCAAGGCGCCCCGACCGACAACATTGTACACCCTTGTCCCCGGGTGTTTGTCGCATCTCACCGCCAGTTGCCGATGTTAAGCTCCTGGGCCAGGGCGAACGCCCACCCTTTCTTCGGCGCCGTTAGGTTAGGTTAGGTTAGGTTAGGTTAGGTTAGGTTAGGTTAGGTTGGTTAGGTTAGGTTAGGTGAGGTTAGGTTAGGTTAGGTTAGGTTAGGTTAGGTTAGGTTAGGTTAGGTTAGGTTAGGTTAGGTTAGGTTAGGTTAGGTTAGGTTAGGTTAGGTAGGTAGGTTAGGTTAGGTTAGGTTAGTTAGGTTAGGTAGGTTAGGTTAGGTTAGCGTAGGTTAGGTTAGGTTAGGTAGGTTAGTTAGGTTAGGTTAGGTTAGGTTAGGTAGGTTAGGTAGGTTAGGTTAGGTTAGGTTAGGTAGGTTAGTTAGGTTAGGTTAGTTAGGGTAGGTTAGGTAGGTTAGGTTAGGTTAGGTTAGGTTAGGTTAGGTTAGGTAGGTTAGGTTAGGTTAGGTTAGGTTAGGTTAGGTTAGGTTAGGTTAGGTTAGGTTAGGTTAGGTTAGGTTAGGTTAGGTTAGGTTAGGTTGAGGTTAGGTTAGTTAGGTTAGGTTAGGTTAGGTTAGGTTAGTAGGTTAGGTTGGTTAGGTTAGGTTAGGTTAGGTAGGTTAGTTAGGTTAGGTTAGGTTAGTTAGGTTAGGTTAGGTTAGGTTAGGTTAGGTTAGGTTAGGTTAGGTTAGTAGGTTCGGTTAGGTTAGGTTAGGTAGGTTAGGTAGGTTAGGTTAGGTTAGGTTTTTTTTTTTTTTTTTTTTTTTTTTTTTTTTTTTTTTTTCGTTTAACAGTCATTCCCCCGCGTGTTGTGGGTCAGGGTCGTTACTTACATTCGGTTCTACATTCATTACTTATCTCGCTTCATACAGTTAACATTTTCTCATTCATACCTCTAGCTGGAGAGTGACGGCATTCTCTTTTACATTTTTACCTTATAGCTTACTGCTTTTTCAAAAACATACTTCACGTCCTCATATTCCTCTGTAAGCTCAAACAGCTGGATAGGAAACAATTTAACAATTTTCTGTAAAGTATACTAATAATAAAACAACCTTACATTTATAAAACTTAAAATACTATCACGATTTCCATACACCATCAGGATTTAAAAACAATTTATTAAAACAGTTACAAGTTACAATTTTTGAAAAAAATACATTACAAAATCTTCACAGTTTTCAGGTTGTTCTCTCTATTCCAGCTTACTCTATATCACAGCTCCTCCTCCGCCTATTTCTTTGGTCTTTTTTCTTTGAATTGCGTCGGCTATGATATTTTTACGATACCTCAGGAATACGCAGCGACATCCGTCGTCACTCATCAGGGAGGCGATCGTACCCGCGTCTATGTCCTGCCCCAGCTCCATCCGGCAGTCATAGCGCTCCCTACCGTGAAGGACAGCTGGTGATCATCCGGGACACGGTCTGTCCCTCGGTCAGGTCGCATAGGCACGAGGGACCCTCCTTGAGTTTGACCTATGAAGGTACCCACCGAGTCCCCCGCGCCCAGCGAACCTCTGGGCCAGTACCGTGTCCAGCTCTACACGGCGCGGGATCCGGTAGGCTGCCACGAGTCCGGGAAAGCTGTCCACGGTGTTGAAGCCGTCATGCCTTCCTTATACCGTCTATTCCCCCCGCCAAGCGTCTCCAACGGAACTGACGCTTGACGAAGGGAAAGGACAGTCCTCATATTCCAATCGTCTCTTGCTCTTTAGGGCCGCATCCTGGCCAGCTGGCCCGCCCTTCCATTTCCCTCCCTCCCCGCGTGCGCTTTCACCCAATACAGGCTACATCCCTCTCTCTAGGCTTCCATTTACATCTCTTTCACTCCAACGCTAAGGGGTGGAGGCGTCGCGTCGGATGTTCGGACTATGCCAAGGGCGGTCCTAGAGTCGCTCATGGTCGCGGTGTGGTCTGCGATGACTCGCTGGCCGCGTACCCCTTCTCTTCCACCAAGGCCAGCAAGCTCTGGCCCCGGAGTACGGTTGCAGAATCCGCCGCCCAGCCTGAGCTCTCTGGTCGTCACTCCGCGGCGCCCCGCATACCCAAACGCCGCGCCCACCTTGTTGCCGATGGCGGCTTCCGTCGGTAAGGATGGTAATGTCGGCAGCCGAGGTGGCAGCTGTCTTTCCCCGACTATCCCCCCAGGCAGGAGTACTCCACACCCAACCCTACCAGACGGGTGTGGTAGACTAAATAGCATGCCGGCACCTCCAGCTGTCGGTCGCCTATTACTGACTTGCCGAAACAGCCGCGCTTTACCTCAGATATGCAGCTGCTTCATGGACCGAGGTCCAGCGAGCAGCCCTGCCAAGTAATACGGGCGAATGCAACACTCGGTCCGGTTGGTTCCGCGCGATTTCCTCGCGAAACCCCTCCGGGCCGCGCCGAGCTGCCTTCGACCGACACTCTTTTAGCCGCCGGCGCCCAGTGCACTCGCCGCATACAGTACGATAGGCGTTTCACACCGCCCGGGTACTCAGGCCCTCGGGTCAACACGTGGAACCCCCGCCATCGAGTGCGGTTGCAGGCTCAATCCCCGCCGATCAGCAGACTGGTTGCCCCACTCGGTGTTATTGGCGTTTCGCGTCCGCCACCCAGTATCGCGTTGTCAGTCCCCGAGCCCTGTACGGCTTCGGCCGATTTGATCCAGGTACGGCGAGAGCGGCTTGTTAGGCGCCAGTAGACGGATACCACCCCTATCTCCCAAGCCGGTTTCTCAGACGGACCGCAGCTATGTTGCCCGTCGTGAGATCGGGACATTGAGTGATGTTGGTGGTATCGTCGCGCATCCACGGCGCCTTGACTACCTCCAAGGCGCCCCTACCGGACACATTGTACGCACCCTTGTCCCCGGGTATTGTCGCATCTCACCGGCAGTTGCCGATGTAATCTCCTGGACCAGGGCGAACGCCCACCCTCTCTTTCGCGCCATCGCTAATCAGCTCGGCCGTACGAGCTCCGACCTTTGCCGGTTTGACTGACACGCACATACTGGGTGGCCCCGCCCGGTTATTGCAAGTCCGCCCCGGCCCCTCAGCAATACGCCCGGACGCCCGAGATATGGCGTCCCACCGTCTCCGGACAGGGCAGGACCTCGTCGACGCCCCGTGGTCCCCCTGTCCGCCTTAGCCTAAACGGCAGTTCCGCAGACGGGAGGTGTCCCTGCCTCCCGGTCTGCGCACCATCGGTCCTCAGGTGATGGCCACCACAATGTCCGCAGCGATCCCAGTCTCGCCGCAGAACATTCTTGGTGTTGCCATAACCCTAAGCACCGGGTGGCATTGAACCAGCGGGATGGTCTGCACACGCACCCGCTGTAGGTTCCACCGTGCATCCCGCCCGCCGCCGTAAAGCGGCCCCAGATTATGGGCGAGACG
>JAGSMW010000070.1:0-109840 GCA_029286795.1 Byasa hedistus | reverse complement strand
TGACATAATAGCTTTTAACCTTTTGATTGTCATAAATTTTCTCTTTCGGATAAAAACTATCACTTTTTGATTATCTTAGGAATTTCCGGTTCTCTAGGATCAAACCAAAGATAATTTCTGCTTATCGCTTAATACTTTAATTACATAATAGATTATTAATTTGTCTATACTTTTCATCTAAGTCAATATGATGTTCCGAAGTTTCAAAATCCCGAACAGAAGCGTTTCTTGTTAGTTCATCCGTTATATAAATTCAATAGTATCGAAGGAGGGCTAGACTAATTAGGGTATAAAGGTCCAGCGGATATGACCAATAGGAAGATGCGCACACGGCGGATCAAACAGGGGGAGACTGAGTCAATTCACAGTGAGTGGAAGTGTAGAGAGGGTGCTTGAATCAGTCTGAGATATGGGGTCCGGGACCTATACGTCGATGATGCTCTCTCCCCGGGTTACTAACCACGCCCGTAATAATGGTTACTGTGGATCCACATGTTCGGCATGGATCTGCGGAAAGGTAGTGGATAGGTTCTCCCGGAATCACAAGCCAAGATGGGTATGATAAAAGGCTACGAAAAAGTAGGGCGGTGTTGAGTTTTAGTAGTAAAATCCACAGTGCTCGAGTGGACTGACACCAGTTCACTTACTAGAGGAGTCTCTATGAAGACTTCCCCATACCTATGGCACCAAAACAAAAAAACAGGATGTATTATGAAATTTTTAAAGAGCAATTTTACTTACTCTCTAGTAAGCAAGATGTAAGACTTAAAACAATTTCTTGTCCGACGTTAAAATTTAATCAAAATGGTTTGAACAGTTCATTTGAGTGCGTTTGTAAGACCAGTTAAGGAGCTTTGTAAACTTGCTTACTTAATTCCAATAATCATATCTTTTACGCTGTCGCGAAGGGTCATACTAATCATAAAAGTAATTACAACTGAAACAATCACTGGGTAAACTTGCATACAGCAAAATAAGCTTTTGAAAAAAGCAGCACAATTCGATTTTATTAAAAACACTTAATTTTATTTCTCTTAACTTACAATTCCAAATTTTATTAAGGTCTATATTGCTTAACATATATTTTAGGTGGGGTGGGGGTGACTAAAAGAAGAGGTCAATTTCTTTAATTTAAACTTTAAAATAACAATTATAATTAACTTATGACAGAATATAAAAACTATTTCCATAAAATAAGACACATAAACATTTATATCATATTTATTTATATTAAGAATATGCTAAGGGTATTTTAAATCTAAAAACTGATCTGCTCTGTGAGCTTTAAAAGTTAAGTTAAAATTAAAAAACAAGTGTTAAGACAAAGAAGGAATCAATAAATTCTCATATTAGATCAAATCCAGAGTAATCTTTTTATTTGTAAATAAATACATCGAAATCCTTAATATTATGTTGTGAGTATATTTTTAGAATAAAATTTTATTTATAATTCACACGCAATTGCATTCTTTTTAAGGTAAATAAAGCAAAATATTAAAAAATATAAACATTGATTTATGAAATACAAGAACTCTTAGCAGAAAAGTGACCGTATTATTAAATAATTACAATTTATTATGAAGTTAAAAGAAATTGGAATGCACTGGAACTATCTATGAGCAATGATAAAGAACCTTTTGAAAAAGAATTGGTAATCTCTTGAATCTTCATGAAAAGACCGTCTGGTCATGAGAAGAATAGACAAAAATGATTTCGGTAAGTTTCTTTCTTGCCATTTGAAAATTAGCTGAAGAATGATCAGAACAGGAGACGCTTTGAGGAGAAAATAAATAAAAATGTCTCCAAAACATATTCGAAAGTAGACGGACAAACAACACTGTTCTGATCCAAAGAATACAATCAAAACTCTAAAATATTTCAAGAAAAGTTGATATTTTCAAATTAGAAGAGTGTGAAGGGAAAACAATTTATTCTTAATGAGTCATTATAAGGTTTATAAAAGGATTGGTGTATTCAGTTATGAATTCAGAAAAAAATGATAGTCTTAACAGAGCTCCACCACCCAGTACAAAGGCTTGTAGGTACAAAAGAGATTGTATCTGTAAGAAAGGTGCTATCCGCGTGGAAAATATCAAACAAGGAGTGTAATAAAAAGACCTCACGATATTCATCTCAACACTCCTAAAGTTTTACCCGGAAGAGGATACATCTCAAGATGAAAATCAACAGTTAAAAGATAAGAATGTAACAAGAAGGATATAACCCAAGTATCTTTGAATAATAAGTTTGTTGATATTAACTTAAATTATGCTTGCGTTTATACAGTTTCTTATTTTATTTTTTCATTAAATTTTTAAGTAATAAAATATTGATGATTCGGCAAATTAACACACTTTTTAAAATAATCTTGAACAGCCCAATTTTTAAAAATAAAAAAAAAGTACTTTAAAATTGTATAATCTCAGGAAATGATTCAACAATATTTTCCTTAAACCGACGTGTCTTTTCTGGACAAGGAATGCTTAGTGACTTAAAAGACACATTTAAGATAAATACTTCTGGGGTACAATTTAAAGTAAAAAAGAATAAAGTCGCACTTAATTGTAGATATTCTATCTAAAGTTTAAAAATATTGAGATTTTTTACATCTTGTAAGTGAAATTTTGTCGCAAAAATTATTTTTCGATAGAAATTAAGGTAACCAAAGGATTCGGTGTAAGGGAGGTTGTAGCAAAAAGAAATCAATTTGGGGTTACGAATTATTTTTAAGCTTTAAAATAATTTCTTAGATTTTAAAGCTTGTAAAAAGATCATTTAGGTCTTTTTAAAACATAAAATTGACATTTGTTATTACAGCATTATCTTAAGTTATAAAATCATATTTCTTTAGATTAAAACTACTTTCTGTGTTGGAAAAGAATATTAATTTATATAAAGTTTTAGATGCAAATTAGCATGATTTTAAATAATGTAATGTAAAACTAGAATTTCTATATGGTACAACTTATTAATACAACTTATTTCTCCAAAGATTTATCATAAAAATAATATAAGTTCTAAGGTAGAAGACTTATGTTCTGTCACAGGATGTCTTTCCTGTGTTCCAAGAGTACCAGAGTAAGTATCGTTGAATAATTATTAAGAGAGTGTTTAAGGTGTATTTACACTCTGATGTTTAAGAATAGAAGAAACATTTTTATTTGAAATATTTTTTATTTCTCGTTCCCATCTTTAATAATATGCTAACAATATGTAAAATAAAAATGAAGGATTAAAGATCCTTATTATAAGAGGACGGCGAAGTTTCCAGTGAAGCTACTGCTTGACAGAGAGTGTTAATTCTCTAGAACAAATGATTTCTTAAGCTACAACAAACATCAAATAGCTTGGATGATACCAAGCATCACTTTTTTAATTTTTTTGAACTATAAAACTTTCTTATTTGTAAAGGGGAATTTATTTTGTTTTAATTTGTGCCTTAAAAAATCCAACCGTAGTATAAGTAAAGCTTCATCTTACCCTTATGAATTCAAGGTCTAAAATTTTTAGAAATAACAAAACACTTTCTGAAAAAAGGATTTTATGTCAATGATGGCATTAATAGGTGTAGATCTTCTTTTGTACACTGATGATCCTAAGAAGGTACACTCAAATACGCAGTCCTTTACAACGATAAATACACATTCTTCAATATCTTAGGAATACAGAGGGTGTGCTCTTCAGTCAACAAAAATTCTTTTAATCGTGGAAATTAGAAATAATGCTGTGGACATTGTAAAGATTAGCAGATATCTTATGAGTCTTGATTACGAGAAATGCTTTAAAGTTTTTATTAACGAGAATGTGATAACGTATGTTCATTTACTACTCAATTTTTGCTTACGCACACTTACAGCTCAGTATCATAATTTTTAATTCTTATGGGGTAAAATTTTTAAAATCACAGTTTTATAATACTTTATTTGAAAGTTTCTATTTTTATCTTATGCGGCAACTTCTGTGTCTTTGTTTCTGTGTTTTCAGCTCTTTTGATCCCATTGCTCCAGCTATTTTATTTTGGAGATAATTCCATAAAATGCTTGTGCAAAAAAATAACAAGCTAGGCAAATGTACAGCAAGAAGAATACACCAAATCCGACAACCTTTAACATTGTTCTTGTTGTAGCACCGTGTACAAATGAAAGGACTGATACAAACCCCCACGAGTCTATCAATACAAAGCCTGAAATAAAGGCAGCATAAATGACTTTGAAAAAGCAATGAGAGCTTTGCTGCATCCTTTTACTAGAAAAAGAAAGATAAAATACAATATTACAAAAGTTACAATACAAAAGAGGATATAGTTGAACCTAATTATGATGGTAATTAGGTAAGTCAACGAGTAAGCACTTATTAAACTTAAAACGTGTTTCTGAAGTTTTCATTCAAACTTAGTATGCTTCCAACAAAAGCCCACAAAACAACTGCTGTTATCCAACATAAAAACACCTAAATCCTTTGGTTAATGAGTACAAAGAATGATCTACCCCTATCAGAAGCCCCTGGAATATCAGAACCTGTGTTTGAACTTTTCTAACTTTAGGAACACATTACCGATAAAAACACAAAGCTTTCAATAACAAATAATATCGATACAGGCCTATTTCTCCCTTCAATGAGAAATAGGGGGGAATTAGTCCTAACACACCTTTAGGATTAACCGATTCACCTTTTAAGACAGAGAAAAAACCATACTACAAAATAAAACTCTCATATGTTTTTGTTTTTTTAAGGAATTTATATCTTTACAAAGGAGACCGTAAATAAATTATAATAATTTAAAAAAGTATTGGATCATTCTAATTTACAGGTATGGCTTTTATTAGTAATAGAAGATGATAGGTTTTTAGAAATCTCGCTTTGATTTACGAATTGTGTCGAAATATTAAAAAGATTTTTAGCTTTATCAATTG
Source organism: Byasa hedistus (assembly GCA_029286795.1). Classification (NCBI taxonomy): domain Eukaryota; kingdom Metazoa; phylum Arthropoda; class Insecta; order Lepidoptera; family Papilionidae; genus Byasa; species Byasa hedistus. The sequence goes on along the minus strand of JAGSMW010000070.1, from coordinate 104,927 downwards.
CTACCTGGGATAAAAAATATTTAAAGTGTATCGGATTTTATTTTGAATCCTGTTCGATTTAAAAAGAATTACAGTGTCTATTGACAGATAGAAACATGTTCTTGATTAAATAGTAGTATAAGTCTTCCTTTATAAATTTCAACGATAATATAAACCAACGTGTAGATATATCTTTGATATACTATAGGTAATAAAAATTTTCGGTATTTATTGTATCTGAGTTGTCGGTTTTTGTATTTAGTGAAAAATGATCAATTTATGCATGCCTCTTTACTTAGTGAAGAAGCATTAAGAAATTTTTAAACCTTTTTTAAAAAGGTCTTTTTCTTCAGGATAAATGTTTAAATAAAGTACGAAATTTTATACACAAAAGAAAATATCTTTCTTTTATATTCTCCGCCTATTTTTACTACTGATTAAATTGGATTTGGTCTTTGATTTTTTATCCTTCAAGTCAAAAATTCATTTCTCCGTTTCGCTAACCAATTATTGAGTTTAAGTGATTAAAAAATCAAAACAATTTATGAAGAAAAAAATAACTTATTTAATAAAAATCGGTGTTATATAAACATATCATTCTATTTTTACAAGAATCTATTATTTCTCAAACGTTCCTTCTCTGGTCATTTCCTTTCTAGAATTATCACTAACAAACCTGTGAATAGAAAAAATATTATGAACTTTTCTAAAAAGACCCTTATAAGTCATATTTAGGAAATTAAGCTAAATACATGCCAGAATTCTAGGTATTGAGAAGCTAGATATGTAAACAACTTGTAATAATCAGTCACCATATACCCAGAATTATTACTGTTGGGATCATATGTTTAAAGAACATTTTTGTTAAAATATTTTATTTTAATAAACCCATGTTTTGTGTCGACACAATTACATGATCAATAATTTTTGCTTGCACTTTAAAAACCTCTACTGTTTGTAAAAGCCTTTTGACTATAATTTTTGTTTTAAAAAATAAAAAAAGAGTAATTTTGAAAGTTTGTACTGATAAATATATCTCTCGAGTCTAAATCTAAACGAAATGGGTTTTAGCTGAAAAACGTAATCCAATGTTAACTTTCTCATTAAATTTTTTACAATATTCTGAATTTTAACTTAGACCTCATACCTCAAATTTCCTTTTATCTTTTTGATGTCTCCTACAAATCTTTTGCCACAAACAATTAAATCATTCAGCAACTACTAAATTGAAAACTGAAACTAATTAAATTCTTAATGATAAAAGAATTTATCAATTTTTTTACAGTGAGTTTTTTCCTCTATTTTTAGACTATAATTGTTGAAAAGGACTTATATTAACAGAACAAAACTTTGAGTATCAACTTCCCTCAAGATATCAATAAAATAGATAAAGATCTCGTTCCTTTTCTATACATTTAAGATTTTTTTATAAAATTTTCGAATCCCCGTAAAAAAAGTTTCTGAAATATTTTTATTAAAACCAACACTCATTCTTGTTTTCATCCCCCTCGGGATATGAGTTTATAAAAGAATTGGATGGAAAATCAAAGAATTAATTGCAGCATTTATATTTCCCGCCAAGATGGAGGGGAAATAAATACTTATGATATTAAAGGATATCATAAGTATTTATTCTAAAGACATATCATTTTTTTTACTCTAATTAAGCAGAAAAAAATTTCAATCAGAAGGTTGAAGCTTTTAAGTGTGAGAAAATTACCGCCTGAGGATTTATATTTTGTTTAAAATAATTTTATACCATTGATGAATGCTTTCAGAACAAGAAAATTTTATTGAAGGTACTGTAGTGATGTTTTAATGTGGATATCTTCTTGGTTCAGTGTAAAAAGGATTAAATAAGGAGGAGAGAGTAGATCAAGCGTATATCTTTAATTATACAATTCCTTCTCAATTATAGGATTCGGAACGTTTTTTACCACAAGAATTATCAAAGGACTTCTTAAAAAGCCTAGTAATGGACTTTACCAGGATTTTTTCGTCGCTATCTTCAATATCTCTGTTTTATCTGTTTAATAAATTTTCTTGGTAAACCCCGTAATGAAGTGTTCAAAGATAAAGCGATATATTTGTATGGAAAGATATAAAAATAAGTTTGTTACCACCTGGTAAAACGTACAGCCTAAAAGATGATTATTAAGAATTAAAGCTACCTACTTGCACAGCATTGTATAAGGGTATTTAAGTTAGAGATTTTTGTATCTGGAAAAATATTTAATAGCTATCTCATTTCAGCCGAGGATGAAGATTAGGATGTTGTTTTCAGTGGATGGAAAAAAAGCCTACTATCACAAAGGACAAAAAGAGAGAGTAACGTGGCTATGTACCATTTATGGAGTGAAGAAGAAAATATTCAATTAGAAAAGTAAAGTTATATAAATTTGACTTGCTGTATCCTGGACTAGTCACTTCTGGGAGGTAGATGTCGTTAACAAGAATTAAGAATAAAGACTCCTTATGGAAAAAAGGGTAGACTGATTCTTCAAAATAATACTAATAAAAGTAAAGTTGTGGATACAACTTTTAATGTGAAAATCCGTTAGAAAATTTTAATTTTAAGATCAGAAGGAAGTCGTGCTTTTTAAAAAGATAGGGAATTGCACTTTGTTCAGATAGATAATCCTGTAAAAACAAAGGTGAACTTAAAAAGTTTTAGAAGTAAAGAGCAAGTACTATTTTGTTGGTTGTGGTAACATCAAAGGAATACTTTTTTCGGTGTAAATCGATAATGTAGATGATTCCGTTTTATGTGTTCCCAAAGAAGGATGCTTGGTTTTTATATATTTGAGGAGGCCGTTGTTCGTAATATAAATGACCATAATCTTTCAAGATAATGGAAGGGATAATAAAAAAAGCTATTATGTGAGGATAAGGGAATAAGGGACTTCTTTTATACCAGGAAAAACGTCAAGTGACGAATTAGAGGAAGAATTATCGCATCCAAGAAGATCTTTCGAGATTGAACTCGTCAACAAGGCGAATGTTGCGAAAATAATTCGAAGATAGAGAATCTTAATTTAGCAGTTCCATTTACGGAACGATTATACCGCTGTTGATCTGCGTCCCCGTGTCGGAGGGGGAATCAGTAAATCTCAATGAAAGAAAAAGAAGTGAAATAAAGAATGAGGAAGATTTTCTATTGGAAATTAGATCAGTTCCCTGTTAAAGCCCTGAATATTAAGAATATAACAAATTTAATCTGAGAACAATAGGGAATCAAGAGTGAAAACTGTATTGACAGCTAGTCTAGAAACTGAGACACAAGGAAAAAGATATGCTTTTATTCGTATGTAAACTATTTATTGATTATAAATGTCATGATCTTGCTAAGAAAGTGAAGGCTTTGATGAAAATCTGTGGAGAATTTTTATTGAAGTTTGTTTCAAGTAATACGAATAATTAGATATCATAAAATTAATCACAACCATTCTAATAACAAAAAATCATATGCAAGATATCTGACAGTTTATTACAAGCAAAGAATCAAATCTTTCTTGATCGATTCATGAAATCCAAAGAATTTAAGTATCTCGATCAATTTGATGTATAAGCACAGATAGTTTTTAAATTAAACAAGGGTGATAGTTGCAGGAGTATAATCGAAAAATGATTACTAAAGATAAAGAGAGCTGGATTAATTATCATTAATAAGAGAAAGGTGACTATAAAAGAAATCTTTCGGAGAGTTGTGGATCTTAATGGAGAGTCGGGATATGAAAGAATTTTATAGAATGTGGTTGCGGTGAATCCGATATGATTGGACATGAGATTGAAAAACGTTAGAACTAAAGCTAAAGAATACGTAGAGAGCATAAAAAATAAGGATAGAATCAATAAACTAATTTAGTAATTCTTAATCAATGTAAGAATACTTTTCTATATGTTTATTAGTCTCAATTGTCTTTGTTTAGAAATTTTGAAGTTCCTGCTTTTCTTCGTCTGTTTTTAGATAATTTTTATAGACCACGTTCAAATTTTGTTGCATCGAATTTGTGCCATTTAAATCATCTCAGAATAGTTGCAATGAGATTTCTAAAAGTGTTCGTGCAATCTTCAATCGTCGTATTGAACTGTTTTTAAGTTTATCAATATCCTTACACATATTTTCGACAGAATTATTTATTTCCTTTTGTGTTTGATACATTCTCAAGCACTGGTTATTGGCATATCATTCGTTTATTTTAGTTTTCTATGTTTCTTACAAGACTATCTAGATCATTTCTCAAGTTTTTTTTGTATTTTTTGTTCTTCTGATCAATAGTTTTCTTTAAGTCACTAAACATTCTTTTGCCTCATTACGCCATTTTAAATATAAAGGTCCGTCTAAAATCTTATCAACTGAAAGTTATGAATCAAATACATATTTTTGTCTAATGGATTAAAATGCTTTCAACACACTTTCTAGATAGAAATAACATACGTCCTAGATAAATAATTAATAATACACATCAAGCGTTAACTTAATATTGGCAATTTCTTTTACAAAAGATATGATGTTTTAACACTTAAAAGTTAAGCTTAAACATTTAGTTAAATTCAACCTAATTTTTTTCTTGCATTGCATATTTTATCCCTCAAGGAATATCATCTGAGTTACTTTTTTTTATTATCGTCATTAACTGATCAGTCGGAATTAAAATCACGTATATCTTATCATATAAATTTTTTCACATCAATTTGTCGTATTCAGTTCAAACTAATTAAATAGAATGTGACATCAATTTTAAATAAGAGAAAGATTTAGATTTTGATTGTGGCACATTTACATGAATTATTGATTAAGAATAATTTCATTGGTTTGGAAATATATTTAAATCGTTTTATACCCCTAGATATATTTTTAAATAAGATGCTCGCTGTAACCCATTTTATTTCAAATTAATCCTCATATTAATTGTTTAAATATTTATCAATATACTTTTCTTAAAAAATTAAGAACTATTACGATAGACTCCCTTCCTTAAAACTCTAACTGCTTTTTAGATTATAAAAGATTTTTTATACCCTTATGATATTAACACGATTAGAAATTGATTATTACCAAAAGGGGATCTCACTTCAAGATATCGACATTTCTGATAACAATATAGTGAAAATTCTTGAAGAAAACAATCCTCTGTTTTTAGTTCATGTATATAGAGCTAAAGGGTATAGTAAGAAAGCTCTTAAACTATTGCGCAAATTTATTCGTAAGAGAGGTAGAGATAATTTTATAGAGGTCAATTTGTTTTACATGTATACACTTTAAAGAATACGATCTAGCACAACCACATACGGCTCATCACAATATACTATGTTTTTAGATCATACAATACTTTTTTGAACATTCTAAGAACGATCAAACGTAAATGAGCTCAAAAATAAGGAGACAAATACAAGGAACATTATTTAGAATTTAAGTGAAGATCAAAAACTTCGAAGGTCTGTTAGACTTTCATTAGCGTAAAACAATAGAGTTTATCATAGATCATGTTTTTCTTTGAAAAACGAACTCATAGAAGAATTGAAAAGAGAATATCCAGCGTTTTCAAGTATGGTTTAAATTTTCTCTGTAATAAAGAATACAGGCCTCTGTGTGATTTAGCAAGGACCACGACCTAAAGGTTGATAAATTTAAAAGTGATCATATTTTTCTTGTTCTCTGCTCATGATTTTATTTACAGCCAGGATGATCCAAGTTCTAAAGATACATCATTTTCCTCTACTTTACCTAATTCATTGGTCAGATGATGATTTTATTTATAAAAAATATCTACAAGTACGATTGCGCAACACTAAGGAGATTTGGAATCACTGATTATTTTTATTAAAGTTACATATGATATAATGTGTCTTCATTTATCTCCACATCCTAAACACGTCTTGTAATTTGATAATGTAGAGGAACTTGTATCGAAAGAGGATACAAAGACTAGGAAAGATTTTTATTAGATAAAAAATATCTAAATAACTTGGGTTACAATGATTTAAAGCACATATTTGAAACTTATAACCATATTCTATCTTAGATAGAATGTATGAAATGAATATTTAGATGGAGGATAGTACAAGCAACTTTATTTTCAATCTTCTGTATGTGATATGAAAAAGATAGAAAATCGTTGGACAACAATGGTTTTTCTAGTAAAGAAGATTAGATGCCTTATATTAAAAATGCAAGAAAGCCAGAAAATCTGAAAAACAACATTTTTAAGGTAGCGTTAAATTTCCACATGGCGGTGGGGAAAATTTGAATGCACAGCAAATAATAGATAAATGTGACTTGATATGTAAATTCCTATCGCAATCCAGAAATACATTCCTCATTCTCCTTTTTAAAATAATGTGATTGTGCGAGGCAAGTAATAAGGTGACCGAAAGTACAGTTTTTCAGGAATAACACCTGATGGAAAAAGTTGTAATCTTTACTAACTGCACACCTGAAAATAAAGATGTAAACAAGAAGAAAACTAGTATTCACAAAAAATCTATGATTCAGGACAAAATAAGAAGAAGAGAAAACTCAAGATGAGAAGTTCTGATAGGGTAGAATTTTCGATACTTTAATTGATAAAGAAAATAGTATTATTTCCAATCGAACTTTGTATTATGCTGTAGATCCAAGTCATAATAACACTTGATGACGTTCAACTAATTAACTTTACGAGCCCGTTCGTGAGACTTTGTTTAAAGAAAAAGAAGCTAAGAGTTATGATGAAATTTTACTACAGAAGATTTTAATGAAGATGAATGTGATATTGCCACAAAAATAAGAAAATTACAAGAAAAACTTGATGAGATAAAGAAAAAATAATAATAAAATTTAAATTAAATTTATTCATTCACATTTTCTAGTTCAATTCCTTATTTAGTATATTTCCCTTTTAATATTCAACCCTTTTTTAAGAACGTCGAGAGGCTTCAAGATCCTTCAATACCTCTACATTCATTGACCAGTTTTTGTAATCTCTGATTGTACGAATCTGGGTCTGCTTGCTTTACATTGGCCAATCTTTCCAAGGAATTTTCGATCCAGTATAGAGTTTCCCTGCTCTTGTTTCTCATCATATTCCAATCCTATTGCGAAACCGGCGACCATTTAGAGTGTGTCTTCCTTTCCTTTACGAGCAATACAGTTACTTGAGACTCTGATTTTTCCCAATTTGCAAATGACAGGAGAGCCCTTAATGTAAAATCGTCATCTTCGCATTTATATCCTACAAGTAACAGCATAGGTTGATTCATTGGTATTACTACATCAATATTCCTAGTCACCGAGCAGTCTCCACACAAGTCTTCACATTCGCATTCTTCTTTTATTCACTCTTTTTTTGATAAAGGGAATCAATCCCAATCGTGATGTGCAACCCCTCATCTGGTAGAACCGTAATTGTTTTCTCTCGCTTCTACTAAGTCATTGCTATCGTAGTGACCTCAGATAAAAGAATACGACGTAGGGCATTTGCGTATGATATGGTTGTATCTCTTAAGTAAATTTAATATGATCATCTAGTTTATTCTTCTATGTCTATTTTCATAGGGGAATAATTTTTTTGTCTAATTTTAACTTTTCTGTGAGCAAAAAATAATTTGATTTTTGAATTTTCTAGGGATCGAATAGTTTATTAAGTATAACCCTAAATGATAATGATATCTTTCAATGTTCTATTTTTACTATAAATATACAATTATAGTTAAAACTTTTAAAATCTCTAATTCGAAAAAGAAAAAAATTTGTCTTTACAAACCATCAATCTAGGGTATTTTTTGATTACTTTAAATCTTAAAAGAATTAAGCGAATGTGTAAGGGCATTTATTCACTTGATTAATTTTTTAAAGACAAAAAATTATTTTTATGCTTAAAGCATATGTCTTGCTTCAACTTATATTGAATAAGAAGTCCTAAAATGTAAGTTTAACCCCCAATCAAGTCCTTATCGTAATTTGATGTAAAAAACTTTTAATTTGGGTTACAAGCTCTTTTAAAACGTCTTTTATTTCAATTCATTTTTTTTATAGCATATATCACTCTAAAATTAGATATAAAACATTTAAAGCTTAAGATTCAATATCGTGCAGAAAAATAAGCCTGCAATCTTGAAGCAAGCTGATTAATGGCTTATTTTGTAACAACAATTAAAATAGCTCCTCTGTACAAATAGAATTGCTTATTATTAAGATTTTCTAAACACTTAAGAGTATTACTAAAAGAAGTGAGACCTTAGTCTTATAATTAACTTATATTACCCATCCATAGTTTTTTTTCCTTTTGAATGTCAAAGACAATTATTTTAAAAAGTTCCAAACGTAAAGAATTGTATCTAAACATCTAAAACTATTTGAATACCACTTTAAAAACCCCTCTTACCTCCTTTTTTCACCTACTAGTTTAACTGTAAGAATTCATTTTGTTTATAAATATTTTATTTCAAATTTAAAAACCATCCCTAGTCCAATTTTGCACCATGACACACTCGTAAAAACAAAAAACTCTGTCAACCACTGGAAAAGATGTTTAAAAAAAGTTTTTTTTTTTTTTTTTTTATTTTTTTAAATTCTTTTGTTGTAAAGTGACATATGCCAAGATAAGATAACTGATATAACGTGCTTAACACAATTCCTTTAATACTATACTCTTATGAAGTAGATAAAGATTGAAAGTAAAGCAAACCCAGAGCTCAGAAGAACTGATACAACACTCCACGAACTTGTATGCCTAATTTTAACATAAGAAGGGTAGCTTTTGTTCTATTTAAAAAACTCTTAAATATAGGAGCTATGGGGCTTAAAAGTATTATGCTAACGGTACGACTATTTGGTCATAAAAATCCACTTTATAAAACTTTTATTTGTTAAATTACTTTATCACACATAGATTTGCGACTTCAAATAAAAAAACCGATAAATTAAAAATAATCCCATTTTCTAAAAAAGCAATTTTATCCATTAAACCAAGGTAAAATGGTGAGCCACAAACTTGTGTCTAAAAAGAACGGATCACACTAAGTTCCTTGTTTGAAATTCTTAGGGGTTATTTTTTGCCCTTCCCTTCTTTTGGATTTTTCTTTAATACTTTTTAAAAGGAAACATAAATCCAATTATCTGCACAAATGATATATAAAGACAAATCAAAAAACTTTAAATCCCCGTGGTAATTAATTATTACGGCAAAACCATAATTCAAAGATTATCGAACAAATCATTTTTAAGTGTAAAATTTAGAATAATTATAGATTGGTGGGAAGGAATTACTATAAACTACTGGTTTTGCAGTTGTAATTCGTGAGACTACAATACATTTCTAAAAGAGGGCTATATAAAGTAGGGTGAAAGACCAGCGGATGGGATCTATCAGAAAACTTTACACACGGCTGAAGGCAAGGAGAAGCCTTGTTCAATTACTATGCATGGGTAGTGTAATATGATGTCCTAGCAATTAGTCAAATAATGGAGCAGACTATAGGGCACGACTTAGTGCTTTTCTTTGGATTCTCTAAACTGCTTGTTAATGCTGTCTACTATGGATTACATGTTTGGAATATTTTAGGACTAGGCTAATGGGTTTGGATCTCCAAAATCAAAGCCCCATGGTATAACTAGACCTACTTGAAAGTAGAGGGGCTACCATTAATGGGAATCTTTTAGTAATAGAGCGCCTGAACAATATTTTAACCCAACGGAGTCTCTATGAGCTTTTCGTCACTTTAAAGCCCTCAAAAATAAAAGAAATGGAATGTTTTTCAGTAATCATTGTTGTCGTCAATATGCAATGTGTTAGGAGTGTACTTTTGTAAAAAAAAATAAAATTATCATAAATTTAAATCTTAGAGGCGTGTACTTAAAGTAATTTTAAAATTAATTATGCCATATAATATTGTTGGAATTTGAACCCCCCTTTTCCTTTCAATGACCCTTCTCATGGGCGTTTCTTTTTCCCCTGTTTTCTTTTTTGGAAGCGATTATCAATCTGCATAACAGTTTAATTTTCCTTTTTAATATTTTTTTCCTTGAAATTTTTTATTATTAAAAAATCTTCAAAAAAAGGGATCAAAGATCAGAAAAGAAATTTTTGAAATAACCAACACTTTTTTAAACAAACGTCTTCATAGAGAGGGCTACCTGAAGAAGGGTAGTCCGTAGAGGGACCACAGTACATCTACATATATTATTTTGTTTCACGTAAAAGTAATCAACAAAAAAATTATCCAATTTTCATTAATAGATACTATCGAATACTCTATATAATTACAAGTGAAAATTTGTTGAGATATGACCAAACATTTAAGAATTTTTTTGTCTTGTCGAGGTTATGTAAAGTTCTTTAGAAATATTTAAATGTTTACGTAATTAAATATTTTTAAGTAATCTTTTTGCAGATCAACCCAAACACGCAAGAGTTGTTGTCTTCTATGTGATGATGTAGGATTGTGTGGTAACTAACGACCACAAATATATTAAATAGAGGGAATAACGACCAAAATCGGAAATACATTCAATCGAAGTTCTTAGGAAGACTCTAGGCAGTTTAAATTTAGAAAAATCTTAACAAAATCTAAGTACCTACAGTTGTTAACTCACCAGGTACTAGTAGAATTGAATAGGCCGTATTCGCTTGAGAAACTAGACCTTCGTAATGAGTGGGGAAAAATAGCTTTAATATCTAAACTAATTTAAATAACTTCTTTTGCTAAAATTGAATTTTTATAAGGCCACTCAGGGGTTGGAGAAGAATAAAAGAGATTTTTCACCTCATAGATAATGTAAAAAAAAATTAGATTCTTAGTCTTTCGCGGGAAGTTCGGTAATCCACATTTAAGAGTCTTTTAAATGGTGTTGTTTTCGAAAATTTGGATCAAGTGTACTTGGCGCCGCCGATGGGGCGTGAAAACACTTGATTGTTTTTTTGATTTTACTACCCCTAAAAATGGTAAATGAAAATTTTGCAGTTCCTCGCCGATTTAATAAAAGAATCATTTTTAAACTATCTTTTCGAAATAAGCTTTTTTGACTGTTTATCACTGCAGTATTGTAATGATGAATGATTTTGCATAAGCAATTGACTCAGAAGTTTGTGTAAATGGAGGTGCTTTAATTCAAGCTGTTTGCAATTATCAAATGATCCTTTCTGTTTTTCATTCACGTAATATTCAGTAATTGTTCTATTTCTGCAAAAAAAACTCTTAAAATCATGTCTTTCTGATGAAGAAACGAAAATATCTAATATAGTGGAGTTTGTAGGAGTTTCTAACAAAACAGTTTATAGAATATAAAAAACTTATAATTGAACTAGTTCAGATATATTTAAAAATAACCCGCTTAGACTGGGAAGGCTTAACAAATATGTTCAAATTGACGAACTAACTTAACCACAATTTTAATTCACACAGAGGAAGGGTGCATTTCAACTAGATTGGGCATTAACAATGGTCCCGATACAGTGGTATCTCCTGCCCGTGGATATGTTACTGATACCCATAGAAATGTAAAACAATTTTTCCGCTCATTAAAAGGTTTATAAGAACGTAGTATTATCCATACTGATGAGTGGAAAGGCATATTATCACTCGTTTTCCTCTGACAATATGCTCATTCAACGATAACACATAAATACCACTTTGTATATCCACTGACTGGTATAACATACTCAAAAAATGTTAGAAGCTTTATAACAAGATAAAAACTGATTGTAAAAACAAAGGTGTGCTAGAAACATGTGTGATTTTCTTACTTTGTTCTGTTTGTATGTGTATAGAGTATTCCACCTTATGTAAATTTTTACTAAAAAAATTTTATTATAAATAAAAAATATGGTTTTAACCCCAAGACCGAGTTGGCAATAAAATTTTGTTCATAATACTAGTTTTCGCATATAGGGACGAGCCATCATAGAAGCATTCTATGTTCGGCCGTTCTACCTGCCGATTATGCCACATTGAATTCCAATGGCTAAGAAAACCTATTTCATACTCTAGACAGTAGTTAACTTTTTGATAAGAAGTAAAGGGACTAGGTTGTCCTTGAAGAGAAAATACTAAGATTAAGTCTATTACGACTGATTGTACATGGATAGATTGACATTGTTTTGAAAAACTTGGTGGGCGCTAATTTCTGGACAGATTACCATGGGTCAATTTTTTATTCTATTTTGATGAGATGCTAATAGTTACACTTTGTTGATAACAGTTATATTAATTAAGAAGTGAATGATAAGCATTTGTGATCCTCCAAGTGAACTATGTTAATATTAAAGCATGAATATTAAAACAAATTCTTTTTAGAACTATTAAGGAATTTATGATGAATCTGAAAGACTTGTAAGAATTTAACAGTATGTCAGCGCAATCTTGCCAAAAATGAACTGATAGAAGATTGCATGAGGTTTTTTTTACAAGGGTTAGCCAAAATTTCTGCTATTGAAGTTTTGAGGCACATTTACTTCTAACCATTGTATTGAGATTTTATTTCTTAAAGCGAATCGAAGATGTATTATAATAAGGGCTGGTTTAGAAAATCTTGGTGTTAGAACCAAAGTTTTTTTTGGAAAAGAAAAAGATTACAGTGATATGTTAATCAAAACTCGACAAGCAATTCTAAAAAGTGGTTGCAAAACTTCACAAATTGAATCACATCGAACGGAAGACTGCATCTTGAACAAGAGCAGGTTCAATCGAAAGCAGGATGATACAAAAGGATTCTGAGACATAAAAAACGGCTAAGTCAGTTATGATCACGGAAACAAAATGTGATGTTGCTGCAAATCTTGAAAATTGATGGTTCTATTAAAGACATTCCTATTATAACATTCACGTTGGATGATGGTTCTGACGCTTATTGTCAGAACTGGTTTGTTACAGATCAATATGAAGTCAGAAGAAGCAAAACCATATCATTGGTAAATTTGCGAATTGTGAGAGAGAACTGGTGAATCGGAGAATTCTTGAAATTGTAAAAATAAAAGGAAAAGAGAGAGAGAGGAGTAAGAAAAGAAGACAAAAAGAAAAAGAACGTAAACGGATAGAGGAACAAGTAGATTGCGGAACGAAGCAAAAAAGGAAGAAGGGGACAAGGGGGTGTGAGGTAGAGGCAGGAGAAAAAGACAGAGAAAAGACGATTGGATAGTAATTAAACAAAGGAAACAAAGGAGACGGGAAAGATAGGGAAAAAAAAAAGAAAATCGACAAGAAGGGAGAGGACACAACGAAACAATGGAAGCCGAGAGGAGAACGGGAAACTTGTCCCTCTCCTATCTCTCTTTCTTTAAAAACTTGCTTGTTAATTTTATTTTAGGAAGGATTTCTTGTTTAATATATTTAAGATGGTTATTAAGCGAGAGCGTTTACAATAGGAAGACTGCTATGTAGAGCTAAAAAATTATAAAAGACATTAGATGAGCGAAGTGAGGCAAGATTATCTGACAGTTTTAGCTTTTGTATTAAGGAAGGCAGTGCAGATTAAATAAAACCTTTAAAACTTATTTCAAGATAATAATAATTTTCTCTTACATAATGGGTCGGTAGCTTTTAATGTAAAAAAAGGAATTCAAAATAGTTCAATCTCGAGAATTTCGTCCCCAATTAAGTATCTTCAGGCAGCGAAGACAAATAAAAGATTAATAAAGAAATATTATTCAAGAAAGTCATTCCCATACACTAGCCCTGCGTTTTTCCTGAGAAAAAAGAAAACGATCTATACTAGTGTAGATTACAAGAAGGGATAAATAATTATCTGAAGATGACGCTTGGGATTACCCAATATTGAGGATGTTTTCATTGAGATGGTAAGTACAAGGTGTTCGCCAATTAGAACCTGAAAAACGGGTTTATCAATAAGACTCACAGAGGAGTCTAAGCAGTTTACTTTTTGACGTTAGTAGAAATCAGTACGAGTATAATCGAATTCCTTTTGGAATGAGCTGACCAAAAATTGTCCAAGTCTATTATCTATAAATCCTGAAGGACATACCCAAGATATCTTGTTTACATCGATATATAGTCATTTTTCAATGATCAAAATGAACACTAGAAGATCTTAAGCTTGTACTAGAGAGACTTTTTCTAAGGTGTAAAAATTAATTTTGAAAAATCAAAATTCTTTTTAGAAGAATTGGATGTATTAGTATATAAATTAATTCTGAGGGAATTTATCCAGAAAATGAAAAGCTTGGATACCAAATAGTGGAAAAGCCAGTTAAATCGAAAAAGGATGTCAAGACTGATTGGAACTTTAAATTGGTACAGGAATTTTATACCTTCTTTATCTACAAGATATATAAATGACTAATCTCCTTTACGAAATAGCGCGTAAAAAATTTGTTTAACGTCAGATATTATGTTGAGCTAAAACTATAGAAGAAGAAATTCGGAGCAACGTGAAACTTAGTTTTCCATATTTTAGTAAAAATTTTGTTCTTGGTGTGGATGCATCTGACATTGGCATAGGGTGTGTCCCTTGCGACAGATATAGAGTCATAGGTATTATGTAAAAAAGCTGAATGGATCTGAAGTTAATTTAAGCATAGTTTGAAAAAGAATATCTAGCAATTTTGTTATCATTCATTCATTTTAAAAGATATTCAAGGACATTATACGGAAGTTTTAACGGACAGTAATAACTGTCTCTTTGATAGCAAAAAGGTTACATCGAGGGTTAACCGATGGAGATTATAATGAATGAATACAACTACTCTATAAACACTACAATGGTAAAGAAAATGTTATGCATACCCAGTTATCTCGTTGCCTGGCGATTAAAGTTGAAACAAAACAAGAATACATTAAACTAGTTAATTGGGCTAGCGAAAAAACAAGGACAGGAAAATGACAAAGATGTCAAAAATAGAATTTGTAAATTGCTTGAAGATAAATCAAAAGAATTTCTTCAACAAGTGCATGATCTTAGTGGACACCGTGGATTAGCACGATGTATTTTAATCTAAGAAAGAATATTTGTCCTAAAAAATGCTAAACATATAAAGGATTAGTTTAATCATGTATAATTTGCAAAAATGTAAGATTAGATGCGTTATAAGCTAAATAATACAATAAATCTAGCAAACAGAAATTTGAACGATTATCAACGGATATCTATGGACGTTTGATATAAAAGGCTATCAACATGATGTGTGGGTTAGACAGGATATATCATACATTTACAGATTATTGTACTCGATTACAAGAGCTTCTTTATGAAAAAGTAACTGCGAAAGATGTTATTAAATTTAAAAGAGTGGTCGAAACAATTCTCAAACCATAGTAATATCGAAATGGAAAGCGTATGGACAATAAATATGTTCGAGCTTATTTTAAAAAAAATGATATAAAACAAATCTTGGTACCGTGAATACACCCATCAACAATGGTATTCTGAAGACGCAAATAGGACGATTACATTTATCTTAACTGCTAAAAAAGGAAATCTCTGGCTGATTTAATTCAAATGATCGAAGATAATATTAACTTAAACTATAAGGAGCGTTAAAAGTTTCTCCAGTTAGCTTTGCAACAAAAATATTGATTTTTATGATATCAATATTGACCCTAAAAGCATATAAGAACCTATGCTAATCAAAATTTAAAGCTAAATTTAAAGAAGGAGATATAGTATATTCCAGAGATTTCAGGTCTGGCAAGTTAGATCCTAAATTAGCTTAATTCCTAAAAAAATATAAAAGTTGGTGAAAAAGGTTTTGGGTTATTAGAACCAATAAAGTTTGGATCATATAAAAACATTAAATCTGTGTAGATGGGTCGTATGTGGTTAACTATTCCACATTATGATAAATTTTACTAAAAAATTTATTATAAATAAAAATAATGGCTTTAACCCCAAGACCGATTATTGCAATAAAATTTTGTTAATAATAATCTAGTTTTCGGGCATACAGGGACGAGCATCATAAAGCTTTCTATGTTCTGGCCGTCTACCTGCTGATTATGCCACAGTTTATTTGACTATTTAGAAAGACTCTTTTGAAAAGTTACTTGAAATTAAAAATTTGATGTGTTTTATGTGTTTAATTCTTTTTTTTTTAGCAGGGTGATAAAATTTTAATTCCTTGCTTTTTGGGGCGTGAAGTACATTTGTTGATCGATTTTGGGTGCGTGAAATACTCTTGATCCGAAAATTTTTCAAATTGACTGGTGTTTCATCTACGAGCATACCCAGGTAATTAGATGTGATAATAGTGACTGCGTGTTTGAAAGCAAGAACCCTAGCGTCGATGAAACTAGAAGAGCAGCGGTTGAATTTTTTTTTCTATTTCCTGTTAAAACTGTATGGTCCACTGGGATGGGAGTTAAATACTACTTGTAACTAAGTAATAGGTGGATCTCATTTAAGTCGTTTAGGAAAGAAAACCATTTCATTTCAAATAGTCAGAAAGGAACTTATACAACTGCAATTTTCTGAGAAGTACCTTAGTCTTTTTAATTTTCTGAGAGAGCATGTATCATTAAAAAAACTCAAATCATATAGTAAGAGCAAGTACTGCATCTGTCGACTTGATTTTCATATGGCCATCCTACCTGCGTAGGAAAAATGGGGAAGCTAGATAGCAAAAGTGAAAAGGGATTACGCACTGGATCAAGCTCCGCTTTATTCTATGCACACTGTAATTATTTAGTTGCACTAAAATAAAAACAGGCTTAAACTAAATCAGCTGAAGCGATAAATAAAGGCTTTTTTTATTAAGCCCTTTCACAGGTTTAAAAGACTTTTACTGTTGTTTACTTGTAAAATTACCCCGGAAAATTAAAACCTCATAAATACCTTTTTTTTGAATAAACGATAAAAAATGCACGTCTATGTTAGACTTCAAACAGAAAATAAGAAATTCTACTGAACTTTTAATATTTTTAAATCATTTATGGTTGAAATTAAATTTTTTTATTTTTTTGGCCAAATGGAATTCTTACTATAAATAAATTAGAAAGCATCAACTTCTTTATTTTTTGAACATGTTTTAGATAATAATCGTCTCCCCCAAAATTTTTCTTATCTTTTTAATCCCACACCATATCTCTTTGCTTCAATTAAGGAATGATTTCTTGATATTTATTAGCTTGGATTACCAACAGTAAAACATATTTACAGACACCTCATTTATAAACCTATCATAACATCCCTACCATAAATGCCTCCCCCAATAATAGGATCTTCACTAGCCAAAACATAGGGAATTAAATACAATAATATCAATCGACCTTGATCAATGCTATTTAAAAGATTTTCCTCTTATTAGATTTCCGGATTTTTCTTTCCTTGCTGATAAGAGCCTCTAATGTTTAAATCCAACCCTATGATCATATTGTTTGGCCCTCCGACGAAATAGTATCAGTTATATTCCTGTAGAAGTTCCTAAGTCTAAAATTTTAACTATTTTGTAAATGCGTTTTCTTCTTTTAACAACATCTATAATTTATAGGTATCCTCATCTGGTTCATACCAATCTATCATTGGGCTGTAAAAATATCAAAACAAAACTGTTAGAAATTACATTTCTTAATTTTTTTTATCTATTTCTAGAGAAGGATCGTGTATCGCTGTAATCTAAGAATAAGAATTCCGTTGTAGGAAAGAAGACACCAATACTGGAGCTTTTGTGTAAACACATCTTCTAGTGGATGAGATCAATAAAAAGTACTTTTTTACAGGATTGTTCTGACGATGAAACAGTCAGCAGTCCTTAATGATACAATTAAAAATCTAAATGGTTGTCAGAAAATTTCTAGTGGATTTATAGAAATTGTTAAATAAGTTTGGGCTGTTTTACAACCTTGTTGACATGTACATTGTTTTATTTTGTGGGTTTCTAAATGTAAGAAACTCATTCATTTTATAAAATCATCTAGTTTTTTTTAATTTTCTTAAAAATAGCTCGTTTTCGATTTTCATTGTATTCCTCCTCAAAAGTGTGTAATCTTTATGTTGGAATCTAAACTAGAAAAGATATCAGTACATTATTGAAAACAATATTTCCTTAATCCATAATAAAAATTTTCTTCCTCCTGCTATATTCTTTTTGAACTCTCAGAATTCATATGTTTTTTTTAGATAGAAGTAAGCCTTAAGGAACATATGGTCTATCTTCTCTTTAACTACCCATTCACATAAGAAATTCATGCAGTTCTAAATACAATTGTTTTATCAATCTTTGATGCCACATGGTCTTTAGATGTTTAGGACTGATCTAAGGAATGTATCGTTTCTAATTGTATAAATTCCATGGGCTATAAAATTTCTATAAAATTTAATAGAAAAAAAATGGGTAGACAGAGAAATTGAATTTTCTGTTACCCAAAATTAAATTTAAGATGCAGACGTAAGCGAGCATAACTTTTCTACGGTGCGACAACATAATTTACAAAATAAATTTTAACATAAGTTATATAAGAAAAATAAGTTTTATACACCATTGTAAACAAACTTCAATTAGGCTTCAAGCGCTACTTATAATTTGTCGTCTTTGGAAGCAGATTTAAAGGGGTATTAAAAATAAAGAATATAAAATTCAACGCAATTTTGTGGTATCTCTGATACTACATATCCTTATAATTGGGTTCTTTCTACTTATTTGTTTTTAATTTTGTTTCATGGATTATAAGCTATGATAATCCGGCGATTAATTTGATTGATTCCTTTTTGAACTTAAAATATATTCAGACATGAAATGAAGACCAACCTGGCTCAACCAATAAAACTATTTGTTCTAAAGAATCGATATATATTTCTTAAATCGTTTTTATTAAGAGGGATTCTCCAGATTTATTTAACTTTATTGAATTTTTAGATCAGATGTGCTATCTGGGCAAAATAAAAATCCAAGATCAGGTGTATTTTTGGAGTAAAAATAAAGAATTATTGATAAAGGACATTTATAACCTGGATTATATTTTGTTTTTCTCTTAAAAGACAAATCATAAATGGGATTAATGGATTATCTGAAGCGTCTTACCCGATAATTTACACTTGATCTGAATGTTTTTAGGGAGGATGCGATTTTTTAAGCAAAGGTATTTTTAACGTGATTTGTTTTTTTTTTCGCTCCTTAAATGAACAAGATACCTAAAAATGAGTTCCCTTTATCCTAGGACGCTAATTCTACGAAACTGAATTAAACTCGACTCAAGTCTGACTACATCATTATATACTTGACCTTTCTTCCTTTCCGAATCATTTACACAGATGATAAGGCTTTAAAAATACTGTTTGATTTCTTTTTACAAATACTATTAGAGGTGGGAGATGCAGTTGCTTAGTAACACCATCATTTGTATGCAACCATATTTTTTACGCCTAAACATACAAAAGTTCATTCTACGTTATTTAAATGACTTTCTCTTTTGAATTCTGTAGGCCTCTTTTGCTGGGGGTACGAGGCCTTCATTCGCACGTCTCTTGCATTGTTCAGGAGTACAAACCTTATTTTTAAGTTGTGCATACTTTAGTTAAAAAAAAATAATTTTACTGCGATCCAAATAATGTACCGTTTCCTATTTTTAAAAAATTATTTGATTCGCAATATTAGATCTGTTGTTAGATAAGTAGAAGAACAAGAATCATAAAAAGGTTTATTTTTTCGGCGTCCTTTATTTAGGATTATAATATTGGTATCTGTCCTACACCGGTCCGTGATGACTTTTTTAGGGTTCGTACTCCCTTGCAGAAGAAATTTTTGAGGAATCTCACAGTACTCGAGTGGGACTGAACCACAGTTCACCACCAGAGTCTCTATGAAGATTTCCCAACCTGTGGCAACCAAAAAAAAAAGAAGAAATTTTTGAAAAGATCTTTATAGAAAAAAAATCACTATGTTTAATTTAAGAATGAACGCAATCAGCTGGTAAGGCTTGGTATCATTAAAGCTGTTGTATAGATAATCTTTTTTTCAGTATCGATTTGCTTAAGTATCTCATCTTGTGTCAAACTAGAAAAATTCTGGATTAAGTTTTACCTCAAACTGTGACAAGAGTAACACAAGGATCGTCTCCTATGTATCTACATATTAGTATCTTTTTAAAATTAAAAAGAAAAATTCTATTTATAAAAGAGATCTTATATTTTGTTTGTTGAATTAAAAATTTGGATTTAAAATTTTAGTTTTTTTTTTTCATTAACGGACCTATAATAGTATCGTTACTCTAATATTTTTTTTTTTTTTTTTTTTTTTTGGTGCCACAGGTAGGGTGAAATCTTCATGAGACTCAGTTGGGACACTGTGGTTCAGTCCCACTCGAGTACTGTGAGATTCCTACTCACTAAAACCCCCTCCTTTTAAGTAGCCTGCGTGGCGGCGAGCACGATCATACCCATCCGGGCTTTGATTCCGGGAGAACCTATCCACTAGCTTGCCCTATCCATGCTGACCATGTATATCCACGTATACAGTAACAAAATTTAACGGGCGTGGTTAGTAACCCGGGGAGAGAGCATCATCGTACTGGTATAGTGGGCCCCATATCTTCAGAACTGATTGCAAGCACACCCCCCGCTTTACACTACCAACTCACTAAGGATTGGACTCAGTCTCCCCCCGTTTTGAGCCTTGTGCGCAGTCCTTCCGCAGAATATCCGCTGGACCTTTCCACCCTACTAGTCTATCTCCTTCCGGAATCTATCAAGTCCCACCTTGAAAGTTTTGAGTCCCAGGCGGTTCGCCCCCGCCAGCATTATCCTCTCGGGCTGGATGCTCTCCCATTGATCCATGGGACTCGGTACCCAATATTTGTATTTAAAATACTGATATTAAAATATAAGTGCGAATAAAAAACAATTAAGGATGCTAACAAATGATATTTTATATAAATATCTGTTAAGTTTTTTTCTAGAAATCTTGTAAAAACATCATGGTTTTCTGTGGTGTCTCATCACACTTAAATTAAATTTCTTTACATATTTGTATTTTTAATCCTACTGATCCACCTTAAATAATTATATTACGCTAGTAAGATTTTTTGTCGTTAAAGGGACATTTTGATGTGTTTTTAAGAGTTATATTCACTTAGTTTTCAATTTTCTGCATTTTAAATTAACTTTTAAAGTTCAAGTGAATCAGAAAAATAAAGTCCACTTAAAAATTCGAATTTCAATAAAATAACATAAAAATACCTCAAGATGAATTATTACCACTAACACATTAATCCATTTAAATGAAAACACAATTTTACATTTTTCAATTTTGAATAAAAAAGACTAGCAAGCTTATCTGTTGTAACGGAAACTGTAACAGTGTGCTGACCCATCATTCCATTATTTTAAAAATCTTCTGTATCTCAATTTAACTGCTTAAGTCTTAGAAAAATCATCCGAGTCTCAAATTAAAAAAAGCTTCAAAACTCTATAAATTGTGCATAAAATACTCAAAAGTTATATAAGTCGAACCCCAAGATACTGCTGTGCATTTTAAGCAATATCACTGTGTTAGATTGCTTTGTTGTTTTCTACTTTTTTCTTATTTTAGGATTAAAAAATATAAAAATAAAATTTAAATAATCGTCTAGGGCAGATCTATGCCGTTTGAAATGGATTGAAGTGTATATTTTTTCTACTCCTCTCCTATAAATTTTACACTTCTTTAAAAACTCCCGATATATTTCTTTGAATTTTAAAAGAAAATCTACTTAAAGTACAATGACAGATCGAAAATTAAATGTTTATGTATTTCACATAAAAATGCGTTTTAGAGAAAATGAACTTAAAAAGTAATTTTTAAATGCATCTAGAGCACTCTTGTAAGCCTTGAATCTTTTTATGTATCGCATTGAAGTAGTGTGGTATTATTACCACATTGTAAAATTTATTTAAAAAAAATTTTATTTTTACCCCCAAGTTTTCATGAATAAAAATAAAAGCATTTTTCAAAGTTCTATTCTAGTAAAGGCATTTCGGGATGTGCATCTAGAAGCATTTCTATGTTCTGGCCTCTACCTGCCAGCAATGCCTTTTCTGTGAAATGGCAAAGTTATTTCGTAAAACAATCAACAGTAAACTTAGAACTCAAAAAAGTCATAACTTGCTTTAATTAAGTACTCAGAATGTAGATTAAAATAAAACAAAAAGTATTTTTTTGTTAATATTGCACTTTATAAAAATAAAATAATTTAATGAAATACGAAAAAAAGATTGCGAGCCACAGAAAAACCCTGATCATTAAGTTTTGGGTTACACCCCGCGTACTTCGTAAAAAGCTTTGCTTATTAGATTGCACTTTTATTTTTTTAATTTATCATTTCACTGCGACATGCTATGTTAAAAATTCAAAAAGAATCACTGAAAAAGAACCCAAATTAATTTTTATTAATCTAATCTATCAAAAAATTTTAGATTCAAACATCAAAATTTAAAAAACATTATTGTTAAAATGGTCTTTGTCCTTGTCCTGCATGGGGGCTACTAAAAAAGTAGTAAACCTCTAAGACAAATATACCAATCTCATTGTTTTAATGTTAATAAAATTGAAAACTATCGTCCCTGGAGAATTAGTTCTAAAATTTAAAAGGAAAAAAAAAAAATTAAACTTATTTCAAAAAAAAACATCTTTATTTCTTCTTAAGCACCTTCTATATAGCCATACTTTAAGGGTTTAATAGAGTTTATCTATTTTTCGGAGAAAATTAAGACTCTTATAATTATAAGATAGGTCTCACCGATTATAAGGTACAACATGATGTAATTTAAAAAGAATTGTTCATGATCATTATGTGGTAAGAAATCCTATGGGTTAAGTATTATCCACTTACTTTTGAAATTCAAAGAGTGGTTAGTATTTACTTTACTCTTTTTTAAGTCACATGCTTGTTGAGTATCCTTCTTAAGAGGAGGTGCGTTACTTGATAATAAAAGAGAAAGGAATATATCACATGCTGAGTTATTAAGGGGGGAAGATGGTTGTCTATTGCTGTTTCGCTGTTAAATCAGGTTTATGATGTTAAAGGGGTTAATTTACTAGAAGATTATTTGAGACAAGTGTTGATACCGATAGGTCTCAGAGATGATGATACGGCTTAAAACATGATATTTTATATCTAAAAGGCCTTCCTTTATGTGATAAAGACATACTACAATTTGTTTTTTAATTATTAATATACGTTGAAAGACTCACAAGTTTATTAGCAAGTAAAATATCTTTTTACGTCAAAGAAGAAGAAATTCATGAACGGTTTTCAATTTGGAATTAAATTACAGGGTTAAATTTTAAATCATTATTACAAATTATTTTACTTATTCAGCAATATTTTTTATATCCAACTATATTGGATATAAAACTTAATTTCGTTAGAACAAATAAATAATTTATTTCTTAAAACTAAAGCTTATGGCCTTAACTATACCTCACTTCAACAAATTCTTGCTATATAAACACGACGATTTCAACGACGATAATTAAGACTATGATAACGTCCACCAATACCCACAGCTATTATAAACCCCAAACAAGAAAAGAATAATCACAGTCGAAGCTAAATTTCACTCCTCTGCAATCTTAATCTCTTTTTTTGTTCGACTTTTTTAGCTGTCGCATCAGCTTCCTGTTTTTTTTTCTTTTCTTCAGAAGCATATACCAGTCCTAACAAGCCCCCATTCTCGTTCTTCTGTCTGCGTGTTCTGATAAAGAAATGATAAGTGCTTACAATTTCATGAGGGTAAGGCATATAATAAGTTAAATAGAATTTTGAATTAAATTCTGATTGTAATAAAATTATAACAAAGCATTAAACATTTAGGGGGAAACATATTTTAAGTGTGAAAGAGACTTCGGGACTATTTGGCATCAATTATTACGTTTAAAATTCTACTTTAAATCAAATTTACCAGTATTAAATCTTAGATTCTTCTGTGGAGTTAGAATTTCAAATACATCTATTTTGAAAATAGGAAGGACATGAGTACTAAGAAGAGACGACATATTTATTCTTTAAGTTTATGTGAAATTCAAAGTCGTGATCATTTTTAATCCAATCTCTGATAGTAATTTTTTGATCTAATTAAGAGGACAAAGAAAACCTGTTTCCAGTCAAGGAAATTTAAAAAATATTTGCAAACGACTTAATTTGTTCACAATTGATCAGGTATATTCTTGACATAAAGTTTCTTTGGTATCACATTAAAATAAACCATAATGCTCTACCTATCTTAGCTCTCCTAGTTTGATCTAGAGTTTATAACCTAAAAACATCTTATAATCTTCCAAGATAGAGTTTTATTGCAAGATACAAGAAACGATAATTTTAATTTATCGATTTTCAGAATTATTCTGAAATTTAAAAAAGGATTTCTTAAATGTTTAATGAATTTTGTCAAAGAAGATTTAAAAATTGGATTTGATGTATTTTCTCTTATTCATGTCTTGTTTTCATTGCAGAAATTTTAATCATTTTATTTTTTTTTTGATCAGAAAGTTGAAATCTGATCATCAAATTCCATTTTGTTCTTACATTTATTTTTTAGGAATATATATTACAAGTGATTTTTTATAACTATAGATCATTTACTTGTTTTAATCTTAAAGTCGAGAAGGTTTTATGTGATGAAGTTTTAAAACAGTTGACAATTTGGGCATCCTATGTGAAGAATAGTTATCACATGATATATGAGACGACAGACGAGGCCATTATGATATGGTGGGTTTCTTACAATTGTGTCTAAATTACAGGTCTAGAATAAGTTGAGCACTTTCCAAAAATACCTATATTTTAACAATAGGGAAAAATATATGCGAGAATGAGTCTTTGTGTAATACTAAATATGACAATAAGATATCTTTATTTTGAATTTACTACGAAAAAGAGACTTTGATTGTTTGATGTAAGATTACTTCAAATAATAATTTTAGGTCTTTGTAAGTCGAGAAAAACCAAGCGTGACTTCATTGCAAATGCCGACGCGACACTTAATAATTGAGGATTTTAAAATAATTTGCTATGTGGATTACTTGGCGGAGGATAAGAAGCAACTAGTTCCTACAAATAAAATTGATAGGATCTAAGTTTAGACAGCATAAATGATGCATATTCTTAATTTAAATACTTTAAAAATGACACTAGAGCTTTACAGTGGATGGTTACAGAGGAAACTTGCTGAGGACCGCACTCATAATTGAAGAGGAGTGACACCTCTAACTTGTGTATAACGGAAAAAAATAACTCTGACTTTAAAAACATAATTTGAAAAGACTTTCCATAAATAACCCCTTTCACATATAGTATAGAAAACCCCCTGGGCAGGGGAAACTAAAATTTGTACCTATTTTAAGATAGCAGATATAATAAGGAAAAATGCTACATTATCTAAAAAAGACAAAAAAAAAGTTAAAAAATAAATAAATAAATAATTTAATGAGACTACAAAAAAGAGTGCGAAACCAGCCAGACTTTCAAAATCATTAAGGTTTGGGAAAAACACTCCCAGCGCCCTTATAAAAAGCTTGCTTATCAGAACAAAAAAAAAGTTAAATATTTTTTTGTGTAAGTTAATCTGTGCAAAGAATTTTCATTATATTTTTCAAATAAGAAAAATCTCAGGCAATTCTTATTTGTTGTTTTTATGCTATTTAAACTCTCTTAAACCTCTATTCCTTGCCCTTTTACACTTTCTTTGAAATACTATTCTTAATAGAAAACATTGCGCGCTTGAAATCATTGTGTAGGGAATAGTATTAGCAATACTTATTCTTAATATGGGTTTTGTATGTCTTTTCGGGAGTTAAATATCAAAGAATATTTAAAGTAAAACCCATATTTATTCCAACACGTTGTGTATTAGAAATACCAAAATTTGTTATACTGATAATACTAACACTTGCAGATGCCTAGTTTACCATAGGTGGTGACTGGAACGCAAAATTTAGGTTCATATTGAAGTATAAAATGAGAATTAGAGCAAGTAATTAAAACTGTCAGGATACTCTATGAGAAATGATTAGAACAATTTTATTAGAAACATGAGTTTTTTTCATTTTTATTCATCGCATTTTAAAGCATATTGTGCTCTTACATCTTCCGAGACAAATTTGTTGGTTTTATTTTTTGGTGCATGACCAAAATACACCACGTTTGGGAAATACACCCGCATTGAAATTTTTAAAGACCCCCCCTGAAATGGTGAGAAAATCAGAAAAGAAATTGTACAGCCTGCAGAAATTTAGGAAGGGGTATTCCTCCAATCGATATTAAGAAGCATATGTGAATGAGACTTTTAGTAATCCCGGAGACTCGTGACAGTCTTTTAGCACGTAGTTCACTAATAAAAAACAAAACTTTTGTACGACTTGTGAGCAAGAAAGCAGGATGAAGTTGGTAAGGCGGCCAAAATAGTGATGGCTACATTTGGAACTGTGCTAAACCTTGTACAGCTTTGATCAGATCTATTCGAGTTTGCAGTGTTTTTGAACATCTAAACTAGTTTAGGAAAGATTTCAGACTTCTTATACGTATATAATCAAGTAGCATTTCTTTAATATTGCATTGATCTTGCAGTAGATAGAAAAAACGTGAGTACTTCGGTTTTATTTGCAGGGAGATCTCATTAGCGAAGATGTTGTAACCAACAATAGCCGGAGATTAGGAGGTCTCGACGAATCTGGTATCCCAAAAGTTGTAGAAATAGACGAGAGCTTATTCTTCCGTACTAAATACAACAGAGGCAATCATACAGCGGCCAGTGGTATATGGAGGAGGAATGAAAGGGTTCAAAAAACTCTTTTCTGTCCAGTGAGAATAGAAACACATCTAATGTTCTACAAGTAATTCAAGACCATATCCTCCCAAATCAATAGTTATGACCGACCAGTGGAGAGCTACAATGCAGCATTTAGACAGTACCGAACATTGAACAAGGGCAGTTAATCTCTTTAAATTGTAAATCCAAATGATCCTGATGTCAACATAGATTGAAGGTTTGTGGGTCATTAGTGAAAGGGTCGTTCTCTCTGCAAATGGTAGGAAGCAAGACGGAACATTATGAATATATGCTACAATTCATTTGGGACATAAACTACTAGAAAACTCGAAAGCATTAAAATATCTTTTAAAGCTTTTTAAAATAAAAACCATGTAAACAAATTGTATAAAAGTTGTTTTCGTTTTAATCCTTTTTTTAATTTTTTTTCAATGCGGGTGTATTTTTCCCAAAGCGGGTGTATTTTGGTCATGCACCCACTTTTTATCTAAAATGAAGATGTTTTCTTACAATTATTCATAGTATTCTGTTTGAACTCCGTAAGGCACTAGTCTTGTATAAATATGCGGCTACTACCTATAAAACGATGAGCAATAGTACCGAAAAAATTCCAAAACAAGTAATGTTCTAAGGGTTCAAATGAACCGAGGTGCATAACACGTGTATTACTTCAAAATACACAACACAAAAAGAACATAAAGATGTATTAGAGCTGGAAGATTTATCAATTAAAAATTGTGATTAAACAAATTTGAAATAAGCAATCAGATGATACGTGGAAATTTTCAATCAAAAAGGGCCCAAAATGGTCATTAACGCGTATGGTATAATAGGTAAAACAAGTTTAAACTTGCAGGCATTCTTTATGGCATTGGTTATAATAAATCAACGTGAATTACGAATAGTGACAGATCTGTTATTGAATGATTCATAATGAGATTAAAGAGAAACATAAGGGAAATAGATGTTTAACTAATGACTCGTTAGTTTGCCCTAAAAAATACCTAAAATTAAATCTTTATTAATTTTAAAAAAGAATTATTGATCTTGTGGTGTTATGGTATCAGTTTACATTTAAATGAGTTCTACACTTTTAGAAGAAGGAAACTTTACAATATGGTAGGAAAATGAAGCTTACTTTAAAGTGTGGAAAAAAGGATATTTTTTAGTGATGATATGAGATGGTGCAAAAAACTAATTCTACAGGAATACCAAATGTTAATGTAGTTAAAATCAAAATCAGCGTATATACGTCTAAAATCTTAAGGATGATTTCCTGGAAGCTTGCATTAACATCTCGAAGAAGCATCTACAAACACTCGTAGTGAGATTAGTAATGAGATTAGATGCAGGAAAAAAAAGCCTATGATGTTTATATGAGAAGTGCGTATAAAAAGAGACGAAAAGAAAGATGAAGGTTAATATATTTATAAAAATACCTTAAACTATTCAATCTGTTTTATTCATAGACACAGTACAGAGAAAGAATATCGTCGTTTTTAAGTAATTTTTCTGGATAAGCATGGATATTCTAAACGTTTTTCAAGAAATTTAAAGATGAATAATGTGAAATACTTTTGCGTCTAAAAGTCTTGTAGATAAGAGCCAAAAAGGAATCGAAGACAAGCAAGAAAACCCTCACTTTTAGACCAACAGAAAACTCAAGGATCATAAGGTTTAGCATATCTTCATATTCAAGAGAATAATAGCTGGAGAAAGTTCTAATACATGGGAGAAACTACGAGAAGATAACTTTTATTGGAATGTTAAAAAAAGATTTAGAATTATTTTCGAGGCAAACTTTTTTTTAACAGAAACAAAAAATAAGGACGTATTTTATGGGACAGCAATATCAGTTTAACATGTTTTTGCATGGGTAAGTGTCTAATAATCGTAAAAACTATGTAAAAAAACATCCTCTCCAGATCTTTTTTTTCGTAAATAAAATTTAAACTTATTAGAAGTAACCCAACACTAAAAAACAAGACCAATGTTTTTTTACACATTGCGGTTTGAGATATTTAAAAATAACACTCCTGTTGCAGAGTTAAATCAGTTAAAATGAAAAAAGATCCTGATTAGATATCTAAATATCAGAATATAAGAAGAAAACTTTCTAAATTTACATTGTTCTTTAAAAAAATATGTTCAATCATTAAAATTTGAATCCTCAAGATTTTTTAGAATTTAAATGGATTTATTAGATTACCTCAAAATTATGATTAACACCAACATCAAAACGTGTTAAAAAAAAAATGATCTTTTCATCAAAATTTGCAACCTCCAACACTAATCAATACAACTACATTAGATAAGATTTATACACAAATTTCAAAATTAATGTTGTATTTTAACCATTTAATAACTTGGTGTTAAGATCAGCAGTATCTGCCTCATGATTAAATGGCATCACTACGGCTTCTCTTTCGAGATAAGCCTGCCCTGAAGCTGCAAGGTGTGCATAATAAATTGGAGGCACAACAGATACAGATTTAGTAGCTCATGCATAAGTGACATATTCGTAAACAAACTTCATAGATATCATTTGATGAATACTTGGAGTCAGTTAGAAGGATAGATACCTAACAGGTCTGGCAGTTCCTGTAGGCATAGTGAGATACCAGATAGAAGTCGAATAACGTAGGATCGTCCAATACTCATACTGTCCGGGGACACGTTAAACCATCTTCTCCTGCCTGTATTAAATTAACTCTTGGATTATTAAATCTTATGATGCCACTCTTTATGAGCAACAATAAAGTAATCTTGGGGTTATAATCAGCATGAATTGATGACAGCCTCTTGAGGCAACGATCTCTTTATGGAAAAATTCGTGGAAAATGGAATCCGACACCACTCTGAACACGATAATCTGCTTAGGGCTTAGTCTTACAATGTGTGAAAAATGCACCTATCATAGTTCGTAGTCGTCCTCAAACCTCTACGATCTCGGTCCTTCTCTCCTGTTGCTTGATGATCGTCTTAAAAGAAGTAAATTAGCGTTCATGGATCCACATAGCAACAATAACTAGCGGTGTTTAAATCACCATACCAGGATGGTTGACATTCAATTCTAAAACCATGTTGGAACAGAAAGAATAGAACTGTACGCGATAAAACTGAATTTTCCCCACCAAGTTTATGGTAATTTTAAGAAGAAGATTACAACGAAGGCGGCTTGTTCACGCTTGTTCAGATTTATCTAAGATACATTGGGAATTGTATTTGTTTCACCAATCAGTTCTTATCTTGAATCTCCTAGTACTCTGAGATCCTTGTGTCAGGAAGTACACTCTGGAGAGTTCAGAATTTATTTGCTTAATTAAATATAACACCTCTTACTTCTTATAATGGATGCCTTTGCGAACTTACACAAAATTAGCAGCGATTCGAATAGAGAGAGAGTCTCTAATCTCTTGGACGTCTGTTGAGGCATGAGGATCTTTAACAAGACAAAGTACATGATTGAAACAGTCTTGATGCATAAGCTTTGACATCATTAGGTCAATGATCTCGTCTTACTCGATCTGCGATTCTCAGCGAACTTAATTCTAGGAGCATCTAAAATCCTTACCTGTGCAATTAGCAAACTGTTGTCAAAGATCATTCCAAAGAAATTCATTAGTATCATCTTCACAAAATCTTAGTTCCTCAGCTTGTCCTTTATATTAAAATCTATCGTGGAGGCTTAGAGGCATTATTTAATCAGGTTGGAGGGTGTTGTTCATCGAGCTTCTTTAGGTATTTATGTCCAGACTGCATATAAGAACCTCTAGGGAAGTACAAAGTCATGCCAGCCTTCTTCCACGACAACACAGGGAGATAGGATATCTCAAAGGCTTGATAAGTTTTGCAAAATATGGGTACGCTGATACGCTCACCATTCATCTCGAACATAACACTACTTGCAGGCTGCTGATAGATTCACTGACTCTAACAGTTCATCTCTCTCTTAAAGGTCCCATATGGTTTGTTGTGTGACAAGCAACTCCTTGATAAACTTTTTCAAAACTTGACCAGAAAGACTCGCCTAAGTGGAACCATTAGAAAGATCGACTTGCTCGAGCTTGTCTCTTTGGTCTGACGTCCATCCCTTTCGAGCACACTCTTCTGTGGTACCACCAAATTGAGCTTCCTTGTTCAAAAACCAAGCTCACCAACAAGATCTAAAAGTGACATGCTCTTATAGGAAAACCGCAAAAGCAGAATCAACATTCAAATAAAATCGGTTGTTAGTAACCTTGACATTAGGCGGACGAGTCCAGTTAGTTATTAACTCAATTTAAAAGATTCAAGGAACCTCTGATCCAGTTCACATAACTATCCTGTCGCAATAAATCTCTCCTTAGGTTGAACCTAGTAACAGCTCATACATGGAATAGAACTGAGAATATCTACGTTTTTATTGACATCATTCATGTCATAGCTGTCCTTGTAAGTAATGTCGATAGAGATGACCTTTTCCTTACCGATCCTTATAGTTTTGTTGTCGAAACTCTTAGTAGAGATGAGAGTGTTTACACATCAAAGGCAACGTGTGCACCGTCCTCCTATTCTCATCATCGACCCTCTAAAAAGATCGAAGACAATCTTCTTGTTTACTCAGGGCTAAACTCACATCGTAGTAGTGCAGCACACATTCTTACCTATGTACTAACATGTTTGTTTCGAGCTGTACTGTTCTAGAATAGTCGAACCAGTATCAGGTCTCAAAGCTGGAAAGTTTTCGATTTTCAGACATGGGTATGAAAATTCTAATTGTATAGTTAAAAAAAAATATAAAATTTTCAAAAAATAAAATCGAGAAAGTGATGCATGTATGAAACTCTTAAATCCCTTTAAATGGCATCTCCTGTATTTCTCTCTTAAACAGATCATTCACTAAATTTGAAGTGATAAATTTTTCCATTCATAATAAACAAAAAAATATAAGGTTTTATTTAAATGCATAATGGAAATCATTAAAAAAGAAGAAGAATCTTGCTATTTAATACCGTAACCACTTCATTATCATTAAATATTGCTCCTATTTACTCTAAACTGCGACCAAACTTTATCCAGATCAATTAAAGTCATTATTCTCGAAAAAAAGGAAAAATAATTTTTTTTTAATCATCTTTTTTAAAAATTGGAGTGAATAGAAGAACTTTGTACAAGTAACGAGATTGGATAAAATTTCTGAATTGTAAAAGATGAATCCATAAAAGCAGGTTAGATATGTCTTTCATATTTATAGCTTTGAATGATTATTTATTATTAATAGAATTCTAGATGTGAAGTGTTTTATAAAATAGCAATTTTAAATGATTGTTATAATTAGAATAGAAGGCTATCCTTACGGGCTTTATTATAACAAAAAAAACGTTTTAACTATAAAACTCTTGAGCCACACAAATTAAATAGAAATTTTTAAAAAAAGAAAAATCAGAACTAAACACAAGAAAATAAATGATAGCAGCAGAAAAAACTATAATTATAGAAAAACAAACTAATGCTGAGGCAGAAGGATTCTTTTAAAAACAAGAATGTAAACAAATCTCATAGAGGAGGACAAAGTTATCTTAATTATTCGAGTAAATCTTATTTAAATAGGACTTCTTCAAAGAGAAAATGATTTTTTTTAAACAAAGTCAGTTCAGGGATTTAAAGATCTCCTTCTAATTTAGGCTACCTGATCTAAATAGGTATTTCAGGTAATATGGTTGACAATTAGAAAGATGTTAGACTGATACTAACTTAGATATACTAAACGTGATTATTACTAATCTCATTGGATCCCTTCTCATTAGGAAAGAGTTTTACATTTTTAAATGAACTGTATTGTAAAGAACTTAAAGTGCTGCAAATTCAATTTTATTAAATACCCAGAAACGATACATTTTAGAAACAAAGTGGTATGGAGGGTTTGTATAAAAACAAACAATAGAGCTCTCAGTCAACTGCAATGACCAAAGAAGCAGGAAAAAATTCGTAAATAAATGTTAATGACGGATAAAGACGTGTAGTTACTGTCGCGTTGCGAGGGTAAACAGATTGACTGAGAATAAAACTCATTTATTATAAAATTTTCTTTTAAACCTTTTGATGTTCAGGGCGACATGTGATGTTTTTAAACATAATGATGTTTCATTTAGGATCATCTGAGGATGCGTCTGGAACGACCAGATCCAGTTATGATCTGTGTTTCATGAACAACCTTACAATACTCTAATCAAGAAAACTCTTTAGTTGGATTTTCTATAAGGCCGATCAAATGAAAAAGTAATTCGAAGTATCCTTAATATATTTTAAGAGAATAGTGAATAAAAATATTTAATAAGAAATATTTACGAAAACAGGAGATATCTTGATATTATCTATTGTTAAAACTTAAGGTAAAACCTTTGGTATTAATATTTTGAGTTGAAAATATAATATTTTAACCTTGAAATAAAATATTCTACAATAACCCAAGCATTTAATAACAACATCTATATAACAGCTAGATGACCACTGAGCCTTCAATTTAATTTTCTTTAGATTGTAGACATCTACCGAACTTCTTAGTATAATTTAATTTACAAAAATTTCAACCAAATATACAGTTGGTCCTAAAAAACGCATATTAAAAAACTCCATTAATTTGTTAGGTTTAAAGTCAAATGTTTATTATAGTTGAGGTCTCAGGCTGTGCATGTTTTGAAGACTACTTTCTTTTATAAGTTTATCTGAAACATTATGTTTCACATGTGTTTAAGAGGTGTCCAAGGAAGATAAGATAAATCAATATGTTACGACAATATTAAAATAAAAAGAGTTTAATTTTCTATAATCTATGCTTCACAAGCACGAGGATAATCTTTTCTTTATTCGTTGTGTTTTCTTAATTCTTCTTGTTTTGTCTTTCAAATAAAGTCATTTTATTTATTATTAGAGTTAATTTTCTAAATGTGATTAATACCTAAGACAAACATACTTTTGAGTCTTTAGTCTGTCAAAAAATTCTTTTGAATCAATGATAAATTCAAAAAAAGATGCACACAAAAAAAACAATTTGAATATGTGTGAAGTATGATCTATCCTAGTCTCAAGAATTTTTCTACCCTGGATCACGGCTTTAACTTACTTCTTTAAAACCAAGATCTAATTTGTTCATTCTCCTTACATTACTTGACAAAAATTTGGAACTTATCCGTGACTGTGTGAAATATTTTCGTTAAATACATGCTGAAAATTATTTATTGGATTTTGAATTAGAAGAGATGTGAAGGGGAAAGGCAATCAGATCAAATTATTTTTCTTATAAGCTCTGCTTAAACCATACGTTACTTGTTAGTTTTGGTCAAATAATGCAAAAAAGTATATAATATCTAAATTAAAATTACCTAATAATTCTTTTG
Organism: Byasa hedistus; assembly: GCA_029286795.1. Taxonomy (NCBI): domain Eukaryota; kingdom Metazoa; phylum Arthropoda; class Insecta; order Lepidoptera; family Papilionidae; genus Byasa; species Byasa hedistus. The sequence continues at coordinate 70,898 of JAGSMW010000070.1, read as the reverse complement.
AGAAGTGTAAAAAATTTGTAAACATATAATATTTCTATAGTATCTTAATTATCAAGGCGTACTGACTCTTTGTAGTAAAACATCCCACGACATAATGCTATCCCAGGTAGTTTGTTTTAAAAAGTCTATTAGCATCTCTATGAACTGTTATATCTTCTTATTTAGATTTAAAAAAAGTGAATTTTCGTCTCATTGACTTAAATATTTTCTTACGGTCTTCTGTCTGTCCAACTGTAAATTCTCTAGATCTATTCAAATTTTTCCTTAACAAGTTTTTGGGAATAAAAATGGCTAAAACGCATTCCATTTTACCTGATTCTTGTACATTGATATCTTCTAATTGTCTCATAGATACATACCTTTGGTATATGCTGTGACGCGTTCACCTTTATCTTTTTTAAGCCCAATCTTAGATTAATTTTTTAATGATCCAAATAATACCTTTCTAGATATATCTTCGATTAGACTTACAATTGTTAATTACTCTGGTTTCACAGTCTTTTTATAAATTTGAGCGTATGTTGTCGGTTCCTTTTCCTTTCTTCATATCTTCTCTTTCTCTTTTCTCTTCTTCTCTAGAGAGAGCTAATCCATAGCCCCACTCTCTTTCATGGTTTAATTTGAACCTTTTTTGAAACAACTTGTTTACATCTATTCTAAGACGCATTGATGATAGACTTTCAAGCAATAGATAACTCTTGTCATTAATAATTAACTAAAAAACAATATACATTTGTTAGTATAAAGGGGAGAGAAAATTTTTTCTCATAGTAAGGCTTTTTAGACCTTTTTTTACTAAATGTACATTTAACTCAAAAGAGAAATAAAAACCAAATAAAATAACACTGTAAATTAGTTTGCTTAAAGTGTTAATATATGTAGCTTCTCCAAATTCTTAATTAAGTAAAAAATAATTGAGTTTGTAAATATGCGTTTTTTTTGAGGACCACTATGTATGTGCTAAATAAGATTTTAAACGAGAGACAACAATAATTAAAGGGAATAAATTTTATACAAATGGAAAGAAGAATGCAAAAAAAACATTAATACTGTTTTGTATCAAGCCATTACGGATCCCTCCACAAGTACAATTAAGAGTATGTTCCTGTGTGGATGATGTGAACAACAGTTTGAAACTCAATCCCTACGAATAATATAGAAAGTAACTGGAGATAACCAAATCGAATTCAGGCATAATTCCCCCCCAAGTCGAAAATTCTTAGAACAATTTAAAGCAGTTAGCTTGAAAAGGCGTAACTATCTTCAGTTTTTCAATCAACAGGAGTACTGAGGAATTAAGAGGCCGACTTCGGCTTGGGAAAACGGGACCTTGTAATGGGTGAAAGTTAAGCCTTTGGAAAATACAAAAATATGCCCAAAAAATGCTTGTATTTATCTAACAGAAATTTTTTATTAAACTCGCTTGCCATTTCAAAATACTTAAAATAGAGTCTTCACTTATTGTATAATATTTTGAAAGCAAGTAAAAAGAACTTCTTTTTAAGATTTTTTGGAAAATGTAAGATATCTTAGAACTTTTTAAAGGCCTCAGATTCCTTTTTATTTATTTGTCATACTGTAAGAATCGCTTTGTTTAGTAACAATACTGTTGTGATTGAGGAGTAGATCAATAAGAATATTTATTAGGCGTTAAATTTTTAAATTTTGAAACAAACACCCAATAAATATAACCCAACAAGAGATACCTCTAACACTAATTTGATAAATAGACCTTATTTCGCCCCTTAACATCAAATTTCGCGAGTTAAAAATATTCAACTGTAATTTCATGTCACTTTTTATAAAAAGTTTTCATATTTACTAGTTTTAAAACCAATCCTAGACTAATTACTGCAACATCTATAACAATTTTTTGAAGTTTTATATGATATATGTGTTTTTCTATTAATTTTTGCAAAAAAATGATGCTCAATATTCTTGGAGCGTCGTAAAATGATTAACACCTTCACATGAATTTATACAAGAAATGCACAGACAAATTAAATTACCTGATTAAATTATTAAAAAACTAAAAAATACCCCTGATTTTTATATCATGACAAACAACACAACTATAACCTAATCCTTGACTGGTTTATTAAAATCTTTGAGTTTCGTCTGCAAAAAAAAAATTATTAATCTAAAACATAGCAAAAGATTTATTTTAAGTATTCAACCAACTCTTCTCGTTTAACTTCTGCTTTTTTATCATTAAAAAACAACATCAATAACAGATAAAATATTCTTTTATCTCGTTCTCACCGACAATAACAATAATACTCTATGTTGTTTTTTACAAAGATTAAGGTCTCGGTATGTTGTTTCTTTTGTTGTAATAAGTCTCGGCAGAGGAATTTTATTGTTCCACAGAAGTTGCAGAATTTCTAACCTTTCTTATAGAAATAGTCCACCAGCTGACGATACAAAACGTTTGTAACGTGTCTTCTGATGCTTCCAGACAGCTAAAGACCCGAGATATTCCTACAGAAAATCCAATACAAGGAATCCTTTCATCTTGTTCAACAGATTAGATATAAGATAGTCGTATCGTCCACCTCCGACAACAGACCCGATTCCAGATATAAATACGAGGCTTCTATTATAATTCCCGGGTGTAACTCTAATCCTCTTGCAAGTGAGAGTTTAATCAGAATATTTTCATAAAAACCTAGAATTTTTGAATACTTAAACATCTCCTTGAGTTCATCAATGCTCTTTCTACATTCTTCTATCTCACAAATAGGATCGTTTTCAAGATGAGCAAGGACATCTTCTTACCATAAAGCGCAATATATTTATAATGAGTATCAATCTGTAAGTTTGGGTCAAGCCTTTAGATAAAAATTCCTTAAATAATCATAGTATCAATGTCTTCTCCCATCTATCAATTGGAGAAACTAGAGAGCGATGGTCTATACTTTCTTCAGGAACTCCGCATCTTGAGAATAGAACACAAAATTCTTCTATCGCTCACATAGATGTTGTAAGGTCCACATCATATCCTTTCAAGAGTCTATCGAGACAGCACAACAATTCGAATCTATCAACATAGGCTTCAAGCCCTACCCTGACTATGTCGAAATCAGCCCGAACAAAACCCGGAATCTACCTTAGCAAGGAGGCTGATCTCGCCTATATACCTTGCCTATCTGGTATTTCTTAATTTTTTTTAGCTTATTAGAAGCCATATATCGAGAAAAAGGCACCGTAAGGTCGTATCTTAAAGCACATGATTCACCACCATTATCTTTCAAATCATAAATAAGCTTTATCCTCTCCGTATTTATTCATAAGAATGCTTTTATTCAAATGTAGGAGTATCAATAGGAACTGCACCAAAAGTTCTAAAAGTCCGTCTTGTTTTTTCAATTAGTTCCTCATAAAGAATTGACTCCACAGAAGAATAATCGATTGTGGCCTTTAGGGGTCTTTAAAATCCATTTTAGGGCACCATAAAAAATTTTATAAGTTTGTGAATTTTCAATATTGATTAGAAAAATTACAAAGCGACATTTTAAATTTCATGTAAAGGTATATTTCCAGATTATGTTTACACTTGCATGCTGATAATCTTAAAATAAGAAAAAAATTCTTTTTTTTTTGAAAGATTCAAATTACTGATTTTTAAGATGCAAGAATCTGAAAGGGATTCATCTTAAAACAAGTTTCAAATCAAAAATAAAAATAAACTTTTTTTGTGAAGTAAAAGGTATGCTAGATGATAAAATTTTATACTACATTAAGGAACCAACAGAAGAGAAATTAAACGAACTTTTAGAAGACCTTAATCTGTAAACAAGGGATACAGCATAGAATACAGTGTAACCGTTTTACAAGATTCTATCCTCTCGAGAATACTGTGATCTCAATGAATTAGACAGATGATACCAGATTTTATAATCTCCGATAGTATACTCGAAATTGTCTGCGTCCTAGTTCTCAAGAATATTACTTTAATTTTGAATTATTTTACTTTAAATCGAAAATCTATGAGAACAAAATTTAAAGCTAGAAAAGGTTTTTCTCACATAAGTATGGTCCAAATGAACATCTTAGAAAAATATTATTTAGGTTTCTATCGGACAATAAACTTTACGCTACAGTAGAACATATAAGAATATATGTATGCTATTGTATGTTAGAAAATATGGCTAATATTTCTACGAATAAAACACATAACTTTGATTTACTCAACAATAGAAATATTGATTATGAAATCTTGAATCTGCTTTAAATGAAAGAGATTCACAGAGCTCTTTTTTCAAAATAAAAAATAATGCATCATTTGAGAGTATTAATAAAATAGAAGCTCTAGAAACGATGAATCTGAATGAAAACATCAAAAATAGGAAAAAAAAAATTGTCTATGAAGGTGAGTTTGATATATTTTTATTCATTGATACATTATATACGGTGATATATATTTAGGTTTTAGAGAGATGGCTAAAAAATCAAAGGGTAGCTTGTTCTTGGAAGTTACTCGGGCTTTCTAATAGTAACTTTATCCTTAATGAAATTAAGTATATAAAGGATGTTAAGTTTCTATACAACCTTATACTAAAAACAAAGTCTCATTTCTTGATCTATTCATTCTTGATACGACTTGTCAAAAACCTTAAGTTTTCTAAAGCTTTTACTGACTTGGTAGTCTTGTCTTATGACTAGGAAAAATGCCGCAGATACGATTGCATTGTTCGAGAGGCTTTATAAGGAATGATAAGAATGCTTCAAATATTGGTATTAAAGGCATGTTATAATAAAGCACAACACACAAAAACTAAAATATCTGTTCTTACCTACTATGATATAATTGGATATGGATATCTACAATGTCTCAAGGTTTTAATATAAGGATATGTGAGAATGTAACATCGACCATCTTAAAGAACTTCTTTAGACTCTCGTATTTTCATATTCTTATTGAGGATTATGAAGATTTTTATTTTGGTTTTTTGATTTTTTAGCCAAAAAAAATCTTTTGTGGGTAGCTATAGAAAATATTCTGCAGATTCAATGGGAATTTAATGTAAAGAATTTTAATAGATAAAATATCTCTACACGAGATTTCGACATAGATAAAGGATATATTTTAAGGATATCATCATTACTTTTATTGATCTACTGTTCAAAAAAAATGTCGAATATAATTCACTAATAAATTTGTTGAAGTACACGTGAATCGTGAAGTACCGAAGATAGAAAATAGTGGTATAGTCTGCTCCAGTAATCTCGATGACCTGAATTATATTGTAATCGATCAAAAGAGTCTATTGGAGAGTTTAACGGATAAGTATAATAAACAAGTTGAAAAGTGCCTTCTGAAAATATTACAGATATCTCTGATAGTAACAATTACATTTCCCAGAAGAAATAAAACTGCAGATTTTATTAAACTTGAGACAAGAAAAACTGATATTATATAAACCAACAGAACAATAACTTTCCCTCTTCAGAATAACAAAAAAGAAACAAATACTTTGAAATAAACGTACATCGTAAAAAAGAGACTTTTAGGAAGATAAAAGAAGAAAAAACCACTATTGTTATGTGTCATTTTAACTGATGAGAATATTAAAGGCATGCTAGATCCTTTACTTTACTTTGGCATATAAGGAATGAAAATTTATCTAGAAAAGTGATCAAGAAAATGTATCACATAGATTCTAATGCATTTATCCAAAAAATATTGGAAAGTGAAACTTTTGACGTGTTCTTAGCAAGAAACATCAACACAATTTCTAAGGAAGACGTATGTGTAATATCTATCAGAATAAAAAAGCTTTATATTTTTAAAAAAATGACTATTGGCATGTTGCCCTGAGAAATAAACTGAGGTTTTCTAATAGATATTTGACAAAAGATCCAATTAAAAAAAGTAAGGTAACTGACAAAAAGTCTCTGAGGATAAATATGGTTCTGAAGAACTGTACCATTCAACAGATACATCTGTAGAGAGTCATGTTGTCTTTTCCGTGCTTAGCAGTCCGAAATCAACAAAAATGATATTTACGAAACCACTCAGGTGCTTCGTGATTCTTCAACGTTTATGTTATGTTCTAGCTGGTACATTGATAGCATTCGTTAGGCTCCTCTTCGAGAAACAGATGAAATAAAGTCTCGAATAAAAATTAAGAAAGAAGATATCGGTTTATTTAGTATAGAAGGTTTATATAAATTACTTAATGAAGATAACTGCAGTAATCCTAGTATTATTAAAAAAGAATTAATAATAGAACGAAGTATCCAACAGGATTGTGCTTCAATAATTCGTACATCCGAATAAATACTTGAGTTCAAAAAATTTGTATTGAACCTAGTCCGTCTACCAATATTTTATAGAGGGAGAACATACATTTGGAAATTGAGAACGAAGACGAATCGTTTCGATTGGGTACACACAATGGAAAGTTATACCAAGAAATCGAATATAATTTAGAAAACAATCGGAAGATAGAAAGAAAAACTTTTGACTCTATATAGCAACGTATCTTAATGAGTTATGCATTGAGTGTAAATATTCTCGAAGAAAAATGCAAATGATTCTTCTGAATAAAATTTATGTTTTCAACCTAAGCAAGGCTAGAACAATTATCATTTGTAGGAAATTTAAGGGGATAATAACAAGGTTTGATACTTCATTAATTTATACGGTTATAATTCTTCCAGGTTAACCAATCTAGACAAATCGAGCTTGTATAGTATTAAGGTTTTGCCGAAGCCTAGAAGATTTATGGTATATAACAACATGAAAGGCGTATTTATAGATTCCTATAAGCCCTATTTTTTTAACAAGAAGATAGATATCGAATACTTTAACATCTTAGAAAGCAGAAAATATACAAGATAATTTATCATTTTGGATGACCATTTAAAAGTTTTAACCTGTAGTATAAACTTTTGATAAAATACGAGTAAATAAGGAAGTGCGTCCTGCACCAAATTGGAAGAAGAAGGCTTTCTATTTGTGTCTTTTTTTTTTAAAAAAAATATAAATTTGTAGAAAACGAAGAAATATGCAATTTAAGAAATTACTTAGTTTCAGCATTCTAACTTACGTGCAGTTATCTTATGGTCTTTGTGGATTGGTGGAGACGATGGAGGAGATACAAAAGAAGCAACAAAAAGCTTCGAAGCCGTAAATAAACATTTGAAAGAATCAATTTTAGTGTTTTTAATTTTTTTTTTAGAATCATATCACCCGTTCAGTAATTTCCGTCAATTTTGCCTACAAAACTCATCACATTCCTGAGAGTATCCCTTCCTTTTTAAAGTAATCTACAAAGGTGTAGTACTTTGATTGTACAAGGGTTATCTATTACCACGGTTTCCCTCTGTTATCACATCGATCCGGTCCCTCGTTTCTATTAAGAATACGATTAATACAGGTTTCGTCATCCAGGTCATTGTAGATAACCAAGATTTTACGAAATCACATTTCTTTCCCTGCTCTAAGTTCGAGGATATCCATCTAAAATATAGTTAGAACCACCGGATTCAGGTTTCCCCCAGTCAGCATGAAAGGATAAGGAGTCATCGTGACTCCCCTTTATTAATCATTTGTCTTACTGAATTATTTCGTTTAGCTTCCTCTCTAAGAATGTCACCTGTACTGATATGCTTGAAGTTATCGTTTTTTATGATTGCTTAGAGACAGTACCCTTTCCACAACCAGAGGCCTAACCAACTAAATTAAATGAGTCCCATGGGTACATAATATTTTTTTATATAACAGGAGATTGGACCTATAATTTAATAATCTCTAAAATTTATAAAGGCGATATGTTTTTTAATATTTTAGCGTAATTTTATACATTTGAAGATAGTCTCCGTTCCGTTTATCCTTCATAACCAATTCCTATAAGCACTGTTGATACGTCATAAAAAAAATTCGTACGTGGTAAAAAAAACCATTCAAATGCATAGGAAAGAATTCAATTGAACACCAACTTATTGATTTTAAAAAAAGAATCATAAGTTTGTTGTATCAAGCCATCAATTTATTTTTTTAAACAACTTATGATTTTTTCTAAAAGTTCTTTTAAAATTCAATCAACTAAAAATTGAATGCTCTAATCAAAAATGAAAATGTTTTTAAATAAATTGAATAAATTCACACGATACTCTGTAAAAACCCTTAATTTTGTAATCTATAGATTTGTGATCTATATTTTAAATCTTTTATCATCATGTTATCGGATATTTTTCGGTTTAGAGATTTAAAACAATCTTTTTTTTGATTTTCTAATGAACGACATTTCATTGCTTTTGTTAAGACTCCATTCTTTAAAAATAAAGTTTTGTTTTCCTAAGTTGGTTCTTAAATTAATTGCAAAAAAATAAGCTTAAATTAAGAGAATCTACCTTAAAAAGACCTTTTTATTCCCTCACAAACACTTTTGAATTCGTTATTATAGAATAGTTAATTTTCAAATACATTGTTCAACCTGTAAATTTATAATTTGATATTTAAAATTCCTTTGTAACAATTTATAATTTTTTACTAACAGGGGTAAATAAGATGAAGACACCCAGAAAAAAATTACCTTGAAAACACCTAAGAGAACACTCCAAAAGAAATGTTTAAGGCAGTTAAAAAGGAAGACACTAAACAAGAAGTTCTTCATCAAGATAAAGGCATAGATATTAGAATTTGAGCTAGATCTAATAAGTCTTAAGGAGCTGGACGTAATATTAAAAGAAACTTTAAAGAAGTACAAGAAGGAAGTTGAATATTTGAGATCTGCTAAGACTGATACCCTCTCTACAAGAAACTTCTAGCTTAGACATTAAGGATAACAATGGGGAACTTTTGTGAACTATGAGGTAGATCAGGAAGGAAAAAGTTCATCAATTTATGTTTATACCTAACGAGTCATGTAAACATATGCTATTAAAATGTACAATGTGGACCTACCTGATGTTTTCAAGGAAGAAATCTGCTTTGAAAAGGGTCAAATAATCAAGTTCTGTCAAGAAAGTAGTAATTGGAGATTATGATTTCTCAAATAGGAGATTTTTTTGAGGTTAAGGTTTTGGAGTCAGTTTGTATAGATTTGCATATTAGATTATAAATATTTTAATTGAATTGGGCTTCAATAGTCTTTTTGTAATTAAAAATTTTAAGAGTGGTAATTTATTTTTTGTGGATATTTAAACTGAATTTTGGATTACATTTTTTATAACCAAAATATGATTAAAGAAAAAAAAAAACCTCCATAAAAAATATGAAACTCCTTGACTAATTGAGGAATAGAAAGATTTTATTCAATAAAGATTTATAAGAAATCTGAACATCTATTGGATACAAACGAGTAAAATTTTTATACCAATATTCTCGTGTTCTGGGTCATCAAATGAAAAGATCAGGTTCTCTGAATTACAAATCTGGCTAGTCTATAGGATGCTTATCTGTTCTACAAATATTTCATGTAACCTTATGAACCATTCTTTATGTCCCAAAGTCCTTTAGATGCTTTTGTTTTGCCAGATTAAAAGGGGCTGTTTTGTGGTGGTTATCTTAATATTCCTTCCTTGTCCAGAATAAAATACGTTTCATGCCAAAAACATGCAAAATCTTTTCTTTTCCACATATGTCTCTCCAAAATGATGTTGTTATCCCTTCTATCCTTTAAAATTTCAGATTCTTCACCCAAATCAGATGAACTTATTTTCATTGGTACAAACTCCTCTTCAGGAGTCCTTGGATCACCAGATTTCCCATTTTCTTTTTCTCATTACTTAGAGGAGTTGATTTATTGCTGTCCTTTTTAAAACCCTCGAATTGCTTCATTTTTATCCTCGTCTACGATACTGACTTAGGGACCCAGAATCCTTACCTTTTCCCAAGTATATACCACTCCGCTGCTCCCCACACCTGCAGCAGCAGCTTTTCCTGTGAACTTGATTTGGAGAAGTTTTTTACTTGAAGCTGTTTTCAGGCACCATAATTTTACTTCTCCCAATGGATCGTTTGTATACTTCTTTTACGAAGAGAGTATCTTTCTTTAGGACTCTCTTAGATGTTCCTTATTTCTACCTCCCAACTAAGCCGTAGCGTCGTAAGAAGTAGAATCTTTATGCACAGTCTAGACATCTCTTTTCTTTAGTTATTGAGTAGGGCCTGTCTAAATTACTATCTCATCTTGCAAGGAAAAAATAGACAGCCTTGAAAATGAAAAAAAGCCACCATACCTTTATAAATAAACCTCGAAATTTTTTAGGTGCCAGATAATTTGCTATCATCCGGGATAGCGTTTACTCTTAATTAATGATTCGTTTTGCGACTATTTACGCACCACTTTTATTCTTGTTATTAACTAACGTCAAGTTTTTTTTTAAACATTGCTAATCTCGTTGATGACTAATCGTTCTTGTGTCCTTATATCCTTTTTGTAACAGCAAACAACCTCTCATCTTAGACATTACTTGTGCTGCTCTAGACACTCTTGCAGTGCTTCCATAGATTCTTGCTTGGCACTAGAATTCGAAAACCACTTCTATAATGCTTTGAAGTGGTTGAAGAACTAAACCGATTTCTTAGAACTCACAGCTTGAATTTTCAGATGATGATTAGTCGAAGGTCTTGATGAAATGATTCGATGCACTTCCAGATTGTTCACGAGTTTTTTAGATACTTTACTTTACTTGTAAGTTGTGCTTCTGAGGTTGAGTAGAATTTTCATGATCTTGAGAATATTTTGAAGAGTCCCCAGTCATTTTATGTGCCTTCTTCTGTATGCTCTCCTTACATTAGATGCTTTTTCCATAATTTTATAGCCCCTTCAGACCCTTTTTCCCTCAGTTGAATTTTTGTTTTTTTCGAACTATTTGTAAATCATTTTTTTCACTCATCTTATCCTTCCTTCTAATTTTCTTTTATAGTTTTTTTCATCCTTTAGTTCTCCCCTTTAATTTATTTTCAACAAAAGTGTCTTTATCGAAGCATCTACTTAATTGTCAGAGGGTAAGACAAAATCATTTAAGGTGAGGCTTCTAAATATTGGTTGTCTTCCCTTTCTATTTTCCACAATATATCTCTTTGGTTTTTTTTAATCAGATGTTGTTGATTACCAAAAACAATAAAGTCTGAGAGTGATTTCCTTTATTTTTTTCTTGCTGAAGTATATTAATTTCACTTCCCAATCATCAAGTGGACAAAAGCACCCGAGTTTTTCTTCATCTTGGACATGTAATATCAGAAGAAGAACTATCACCATTTTTGGACTTACCTCAGAGAAAGTAATATCATCTTTTTCTCTTGGAATTTTCTTCATTTACGTTGAAAAATAATATTTTTTTCGGACCTATCAGGTATTTCTTAAGTTCACCTTTTTGTGACCGAATGTGAGTAATTATTATGAATTTGGGTTCAATGTTCATCATGAGTAAATGCATTTATTATGATCTTTTTCATAATGTTTAATGATGGAGTATTATCTAATTCTATCTGGATTCTTTATTTACATTTCCAATAGATGACAATCTCTCCCTTATTTTCTAAGAATACTTGAGTCTGAACGAATCAAAATCGTTGACTAGAATTCGATAGACGTTGTGTTTTTACAGTCAGGCTGTTCCTTCGCTTGTTTTTTTCGGAATCTCCTTGTTTACCTTTTTTGCAAAAACCATTCTACTTTTGAATCTTTTTGAAGCATGTTCGTTGCTTCATAAAATCAAAAATTTCTTCTTTCTATTACGAATCTCCTTTTTCGAATCAAAAATCCATTTTGCATGAATTATGTTACATTGATAGGGAACGATCATGCATTTTGGATCAATTTTTTATTTTTTCACAGAACTTTCTAAATTAAATGTTGTAACAGCCTCTTTAAAACTTTTCAATAGACTTTTCTAGAGAGGAACTTCGTATTAGAAAGAAATATTGCGATCAATATGCTTTTGTTAAAATAAAAAAGTATATTGATATATTTATAGATATATTGATAGTTACTGATAAAATTTTGTTTTATTACAAAAAGGAGTTTTTTTATAAAAACTTTAAAGTCTAATTTTTCTACATAACCTTTCTTCAAGGGGGGGGGGGTTGCAAAAAAATCTATTTAAACGGCTAAGAAAATAGGCTTCTTGCTGAGGATTATCTATTCTTTTTTAAAGGATATGTGTAACTTGAGAGAAATTTTAAATATCTTGAATGTTGTACGATAAAAATAAAAGCAAAGATTTATTCGCTCTTGTATACCTGTCTTATTTGGTTTTTACAGACAAAAAAAGGAAGTTCAAAAAGTTAACCCCCCCCCCCCCAAATAATTATTTCTTAAAGTGATAGTATTCTACTCATTATATAAGGCAAAAGACTCTTCGCTGAGCATCAGTAAGGAGTTTTCTAGCTTATTGTACCTTCAAGAGAGGTTAAAGAGCTTAACGAAGACTGTTTAGACCTGTACACTCCTTTCTTATGATTATTTTATCCTGCATTTCAAATGGAAATAGACAGAGGTATCTCTAAACACATTACTGAGTTAAGCTTTAAAGCACATCCCTAGAAAAAATTCTCTGCCCATGAAAATAGTGTTTCTTTATTAGCTTCTGAAACAAATAGTAAAGAGGCTATTCAGGAGGAAATAAATTATATTTAAAAACTAATATTTAAAATTTCACATCTTCTTACTCGAATGAAAACCGTTGTGTTATGTTATGTCCCTGCATCACATTTTTTTTTCAAAACTATTTTTTTTTTTTTTTATTTATTACTAGCGGGAAATCTCGTTAAAAAGAAGACTCTCAGTTGTAAAATTGTTATACTTTTTAAGAGTATTTTTCTTATCTGTAAATTCCTACACAACTTTGATTTTACAAAAAAATTGCAAAAGTCTAAAATGATATAAAGCCACCTAACATGTAAATTTATAAATAAAAAAATGATGTGATACAATGATAAACATATAAAAAACTCCTAAAAAACATTCTAAGCTTGTTATTAAGATTTCGTTAATTTTTAAACTTTTTTATGTTTTTTTGTAGTAGGGGTACACATTTTCGACTTAAAAATTAATAATAACATATTCTTGAAATCTATGGTTTCTAGTAACACTGGAGCTAGTGCTCACTGCTTTGAATGCTTTTTTTTGTATTATTAAGATTTTTTATTTACTTTTATGTATAATATTTTCTTTAAAATTTTTATATAAAACAGAAGAGCTTTCCCCGTTCTAACGGTACGTTGATGTATCATTATCTTTTTTTTCTGGGAGTTATAGATCTTTTGACCTTCTGGTATCTTATTTTGTAACAAAAATCTTTAAAATCTAAAATGATGATTAAAGCTCCATTGCTACAAAATGCATATAAATCTTAATAATTTACAAGAGCAGACATATATTTTCTGTTTTAAAAAATCGTCTCAGCATAATTTACACTTTCAATCATTCTGTTACTTTTTTTTTGTTTTTTTTTCCTCAAAAGAGGGGTAAAAAATTAAATCCAGAATCCTTTTATTTAAATGAATGAATGATTTGTCATAATAAAAAAGGGATCAAGAAATGAATAGAGAAAATGGAAATAAACTTTTTAAAATAAGAATTTATGACAAGAGTCTCACATATCTCTTTTTAAAAACGGCTGTGTCCCTGAGGGACAATTCCGTTGTAACCCAATTTCGGTAAAAATTTAGTTTAAGAAATGACACAAATTTTTTAAAAAAGAATTTCAGCAGTATCAAAAATTAATTAATTAATGTTAATCTCAAAAAACATCATCAATGAAGAGCAATATCCGAGGAGAGTCGCCTCAAAAAGAACATAATCAAAACATGTTCTTGAGCGGGCACATCCCCTTAATTACTTCCATTCACAGATATATCCAAGTTTAAATTACCTAATTAACTTATTTTTCAGTAATAAGCTCTTACTCAATTTTAAAAAAGTCAGAATCATTTATTAGAATACTTGTTTATATAAAACATAATTTTCATTTAAGCTAAAAGTATCATAACAGATCCTTGATAGATTCCACAAAAAATCTTATATTATCATACCTCTGTATCTAATGAAATACTTTGTTAAGGATTTCCCCCGGAATCTCAATTCCTATCTCCTCTAAGTACGGATTATCAAGTAGCATGACTTAAATGGATTTTTTGAATTCTTTTCTATTACTCAACTTTTTTTCATTTATTTTCTCTATAATTTTCCTTCAGGGTTAAACGAGGATATAACGATACAAATACTTCTTCTCGAGAATAATATCTTCTATATCTACGGACACCTTAGCAATTGAACCATAGCGTGTTTCTGAGAATTATAATTTGTCCTGCATAGCTGTAATCTTCTGAGTGTCTTATATCTGTCTTTGCTTCTTCTCTTTTTATTCTGCTTATGTTTTCCCTATTAGCTATGTGAACCATCTCATAGGACAAAAATTCAAGAAGAATGCTCTTATTCAGGTTTTCAATTAATCGTAGAAGATTTTCAGCGTTCGTCATTTCATTTGTTGTCATTCCTTACTACGTTTTTTTCTTAGTGACTCTTTGAAATCAAAAGAACAACCTTAATTAGCACTACAATTTCTTTATCGCATAATGTTAATTTTGACTCCAGGATATCCTGAAATAAGTTTTATATTCGTTCCTATTCCTAAAACTTCATAAAAGCTGAACGATATTTTCTAAGAGACTTTCTATCAATTCAATTACTAGATTCTGATTAACATACTTAAGGAGACTGTCTTTCATACATATTCATAAGCTTCATTAATTTCTTTTCCAATAAACAAATGCTATGTGATCTTACTTTCCTCATTACAATCTTTTTCTCCCTGTTTCATTTCACACTTTATAAATTTCCTTCATATATTCGGAAATCTTTCTTGGCAATTGATCTTCAATGTTCTTATACATAAATAACTTTTTATCTAGGGAAAAAGATTTCGAAAAGTTAGAATTTTCGATCTCAAGGAAAAAGTCAAACTAAAATCCTCATCTACATCAAAGTAACCCTGTTTACGAATTTGAGGACATGATCCGTAGATAACGATTTTTTGAATACCTAGATTTTCTAAGACAAACTGTAATTAAATTTGAAATTCATAAAAACTACAGTATCGTGCAACAAAAGATTAGACCTTTTCCACACTGAGAGGGAACAAGACAGTTCAGAAAGGCACCGTTTCCAGTACCTTTATTTTTATTGTGAGATTGTAGATTTTTTCATCACTAAAAATTAAATTGTAGAATAGCAACGAATCCCTAAGCTATACGGATCCACATTCTTATTACCATAGAACAATCCTTTTTTGATCTGAGAAATTTAATCACAAGTGCCTCTTCAAACAGATTCATCCTGCTTGTAAAAAGGGAAATCTCATGATAAATTTCCCCCCTTTAGTGAGTATTTAGAGTATGCATCACCACTCTAAAAATCCTTTTCTATGCTAAGATATCTTCTATATGAATATGTGAAATGATGATCTTCTTTTGATCCAAGAACATTATGAAAGTACTGTGTTAATATTTTGCCTTTCGCAATGCTGAAATTGTCCGATGTTAATTTCAAAGGTATTGTCAATTTTCTCATAAAAGCTATTCTCATTGACTGTACCAATTACAATCTTATCCTTCTCGTTGCTAATGAATAACAAATCATCAAGAATTTCTAAACATACTTAATCTCAAATTTATCTTGTGCAGGAACACCACACCTTAATTTTCTTTCTAAATATGTTTTATTAATGTTAGAATCGTCTGTTGTTTCCTGATTAAAAGGGTTTAACGAAAAAACCATCTTTTTTGATACCAACAACACTGTGACGATACGAAATCACTCTCATTGCCTCATCATGAAACATTTGTTTGCTAATTTTCACATTCTTGTTTGTCCTTGCTAATGTTCAATCCCTCCTAATTTTAAAATTAAAATCTTCGATCTTTTCATCATTGTGACATCATCAGTGAAATATTTCTCCTCTAACTTAATGTGAGATACAACATCAATTTTTATTTAATATTAGTGTACCATCATCTTCATGATGTATAATTTACCAGAATTGTTACTTCTCCTCCCTCCTCTCTTTTAGGCTTTTTTATCTTTGAGCTCAATACAAAAAACTCTATATAACTTCTAAGTTTTTCTTGCTCCAATCATAACACTCTTAGTCTTTATTTTATTCCAAAGTATCGTAATTAAAAGCTTTTCACGATCCCTATTTTATCATTATAGAAGCTTTCTATCAAAATCAAAAAAGCATTTTTATTGTAGTTTCTTAGAAATTCAATATATTTACAAGGTACAAATATAGAATTGGTATAGATTACACGAGAGAAACTTAAGACTTCTGGTCGGAAAAATTGGCATTTTTTATTTTGGGTAAACGCACAGCTCATCTCGGCTAGATGTATCGTACTGGATACCATCTTGGTATCTCATATGGACTCCTTTTGTGGTCTCAGGAGGATCAACAATCATAATTAATCGATAGTATGGAAAGCCTCTCTTCAGAGGTCGACGAAAAGACTTCTTTACATTTATTTTTAATTTCTTGTTTTCATCCTGTAAAAATAATGCTTACCCTCGTTTTAAAAAAAAAATCTCCTTTTTTTTAAGGGGAGAATATCCAATTACAAGAGTTTGTAAAATAATCCTTCTGAATAATTTTTTATCTTTAAAGTACAAACTTTTATCGTAAATTACTATTTTAAAAGTTAGAATTTTTAAAAATTCTTCCTTAATAACCAAATGCCTTAGCTAATTTGCTCTTTATATTTACAAAAAACAAAATAAAATTTACAGGGTTTTCCTGGATTCCTGAAGAGCATCAGGGATTGAAGGATTTTCTAAGAGTCTGGAAAGGATGTACGAGTGTTTGGCCTATGAACAATCCAGGCAAATAGACATAAAAATGCATAGATTACTTCATAAGCAATGAACTTCTTATCGTTTTCTATTCTTACACTGGTGAGTTGTCCCACAAAAGCGAGGTAAACACATTTTTATTAAACTTATTTTCTATCTGCGAAGATGTGCATTTGGAGAAGTTAAATTATATCTTTATAAATGCATTCTGCTCCCAGAACAAGACTATTAGGAATCGCACTTATATATGCAGAGAGATTGGTGGTGTATGAAATGTTCTGAAATGACTTATTTGGGATTTCATCACCAAGTATGTTTTTGATGATGATATTTTTGGAGAAGATAGCAGAGCATCTTTGATAGATTTATTCTCACATAAATACATATTCGCTTGTTTGGAAAGAATTGGGTTTATATATACGTGTGTTTGACACACTGAATCTTTTGTTATGCAAAGACATAAATAAGAATATAACCTTCTATGCTGTTCTATCGAATTTTTGTCTTTGTACGTGAAAACAGATAAAGAGGAAATCGATGCAAGAAGATACGGGGGGGGTTTCTGAGATATAATGTGCAAAACCAGAAATTTGGTAATGATAGGTCTCATGTGATTTTTTACAGTTAATTATTTCCTCACATAACCAAAGAGTTATCAAATAAGAACCCAACCAATATTGTTTCGCTCCATGATAATCTTTCATGTTTAATGCACTATTTTTTTGAAGATAGAGTAACGGATAGTGACTATTCTGGTAAGTATATCATCATAGCAACCTGTCGAGAGCTAACTTGCACCTATAAGTGAAATGGTAATTGACAAGGAAAGGGTTTTAGAAATCTTGACCTATCATATATACATGAAAACTCAACTTGGATATTTATGCTAAGATACTCACAGCAAATATGTTGGAGTCATATTACGAACAATATTATGAAGAGTTTATTACTTATTTGAACGGTGATACTAAAGCATTTCTTTTCTAAGCATTTTTCTCATAATAGTCACTCAAGATTCATTGGAAAATATTTCACTTAACGGAAGAGAAACAGAGTGGGATCCTTTGATGTTTATAGAAAATTTATGGAAATATCAGGGGATCTACGGCCTGTCGATTTGATGCAAATGAAATCCAAGCCCGGAAAAGATCAACATATTGAGTAAAATACTCGATTTTTAAAATAATGACTGTGAGATCATATTTTTTCTCCTAATGTTTCCGATCTACGTTTTTTTTAATAATTTTAACGAGATTTCCGACACTAATGAAAGGATTCATAGACTTTTTTCGGTTCGGTATACAGCATGTTGATGCAATAAAATGTTATTTCGCTCGATAAAAAAACAATTTTTCTTAAACCTACTTGTTTTCAGACTTTATTTTGAAAGTTACCTTACTGTTTTTAAAAGCTCCTTATTTCATCTTATTTTTAAAAAAATAATATTCAATCCTCTAAGTTGTACAAACAACGATTTTTAGTACAAATTTTTTTTTATCGCCCAATTAATTTACCTGTCAAACCAAAAGACAACCCGGGACGTCATTTATTATTGTTATGTCCCCCCCGCATAACTTTTTGATATTTTGTTTATATTTAATTTTCTTGACAATTTTTTATTATAAAAATTTTTTAATTAAAGAGGGGAGGGAGATCAAGAAAAAAATTATGCATAAAAACTATTTTGATATTATATTGAATAAAAAGAAATAGGTGACAGGTGCTCATAGAGTCGTACTTAAAGAAACGACGTGTCCCAGAGGGACACAACAATTATTTATTTAAAAAAAAATTTACGCACAATTGTCAGTTGTCTAAATTAAGTCAAAGGTTAATTAAATCAAATAGTTTAACATATTCAATAAAACTTCCTGAATCTTAATGGTCTTCATTGTTCTAAGATAATTTTTTTTAAAAAAAAATTTCATTAAATTTGGGTTTTAGATCAAAGACTGCCAATTAAAAAGTATGTCTAACAAAATTTTGTATTAGATTTGTTATTTGAATTGGTTTTATTGGTCATGATAATAAATATTGGGGTTATAAAAATTTTTTAGATTTTTAAAACAATCAACATCTCTCCCATTTTAGAAGCTCTCCACCACCAAAAGTTTCAATTGAGAAGCGTGCCTTTTAATTTCTTTATTATCTACCAAAATGTTGTAAGAATTATTTCCTAATACATTAGTTATAACACCGTTCTTTCTGAACTTTGGTTTGCTTTTACTTTTAGCCAAATCATCTTTAATAATGACTACATCATTTATTTTAAATATATCTTCCTTATTTGCATGCCCATTTATTTTTTGGAATTTTATGATATTTTTAAATTGTGTTTTCTTAACCTTTTCCTGATTTTCAAGCTTAATGGCTTCATTAGGACTCATACCAACACCAGTATGGAAAGCTTCGTTATATACTTCAACTGCTTTCTTAATTTTGCAGCTTAAGAGTTTATCCTTATTATTTTTATAAATCATGTCCTGAATCGATCTATTGAACCTTTCAACCCTACCATTTGATTGGTGATGAAAAGGTGAAGTATAATGTAACAGAATCTTGTTTTTTAAAACTAAAATCTTTTACTTTCCTGCTAAGATTTTCTTTAGACTGATCTAGGATTAACATTTTAATCTTAATGCAGCGAAGTATTTCTTCTAGAAATTTTAGTATTTCCTTATCTTTTCTAGTAGCTATGAGTTTGCAAATCCTTTTCTGCTAAAATAATCTATACCTGTTATAATGTATTTTCCTTGCACAGGTCCAATGATATCGACAGCAAATTTCTCTCCAACTTCGTAAGCAGTTACAAATATAAAACTTCTTCGATTTCTTTGGATTATATCTTTTGCAAGCTTCGCACGATTTAATCTCCTCATGAATGGTTTTATCTATATTTTGTCCATTGATTCCTGTTTTATACAATTCGTATTTAACTGATTTAAAGCCCCTATGTAATAATTTCATGAATCAACCTTATTTTCTCTCTCAAATTCATTTTGTCCTCAATATTAACTTCCTCATTCTCTTCCTTATTCCCACTTGGTTCACGTTCCTGCTAAGACAGTCAACGTGGGGTATTTCTTCCATTTTTGTATTCTATTTTGAAGTTAAAGGTACTCATTCTATCGAGCCATCTTTGTATCCTTAATGATTTATATCTCCTGTATTTAATATTTCTAAAGCTTGGTGGTTGTTATAACTTTAAAGTTTGTGCCGTATATAAAATATTTGAAGTGTTCCATTCCCCACATTATCGCCAAACATTCCTTTTCACTAACACTGTATTTAACCTCATGTTCTAATAACCTTCTCGAGGCAAAAGCAATAGGAACCAATTCAGTACCTTTTTCTTGAGATAAAATCGCACCAATGCCATAGTTCGAGGCATCAGTTTCCAAAATGAACAATTTCTTGAAATCGGGTTGATTTAAAGCTATTTTTCTTTCAAAGCATTTTTCAATTTGATAAACGCTTCTTGTTCTACATCTGTCCATTTCCATTCTTTTTTAATTTTAAGAAGTTCATATAATGGTCCTCCTATAATTGAACAATTTTTAATAAACTTTCTATAGTAGTTAATCATCCCTAGAAACTCTTGAAGTGCTTTTTTATTGTTTGGCGGGCTCAAATCGAGTATTCCTTGTACCTTATTAAGATTGGCCTAAAACTATTTTCACCGATCAGATGGCCTAAAAACTCAATTTCTCGTTGCCTATAAATTCGTGTTTTCTTCGTTTATAGATAATTTATTCTTCATGAGAATCTCTCTAATTTTTTTATAGGCAAGATCATGTTCCTGTTCCGTTTTTCCAAAGATTAATATGTCATCAACATATACGTAGCATATTTGACCAATCTCTTGGCTTAAAATGTTGTCTATATATCTTTGAAAGATGGCTGGAGCATTCTTAAACCCATCGGCAATAAACGCCCCCCCCCCCCCATTCCACTCAGACAGCACATGCTTAATTCTGAATGCAGTCTTATGTCTATCTTTTTCAGCTAAGGGTATTTGAAAATATCCATCTTTTAAATCCAACTTGCTAAAAAACTTCATTCCTTTCAAATTATATATCATCTGTTCAAATATTAGGCAACGACTACTGTCTAAACTCAACAATTCTATTCAAAGCTACAAGGTTTGTAGTGATTTGATTTTTCCATTCGGCTTTATCACCGGTCGTATATATTGAGCCATGTTGACTCGACCTACTAATATAATTTCTTCCAAAAGATCCTTTAATGAACATCAATGCCTTCTTCTAATCTTTTGGGCATTGGATATGTTTTTTCTATAAACTTGTTTCCCCTGTTCTGTATTGATTTCACATTCATATTTATTGTTGTGTAAATCATCAGTTCATCAAACTCATCTTTCCAATTATAATTTTTTCACTATCTACATTTGGTAATACAAAGAATTTATTCTATTACTCTACCATTATATGACATCTAAAATAGCAGTTTTCTAACAATGAAAGGGTTATCCAAGCAAGTGTAGAACTTAAGCTTCTTAAAATTGTTATGCGGTTTTATTTAAGTTTTACCAAAATTTTCTGTGAAATAAAATTAAAATTAGAACCAGTGTCAAAAACAGCCTTAAAAAATCTGATTATTAATATAAATTAGAGATTCTTTATTCATCAAATCATCCAATTTCTCCTCTGAATTCTGAGAAATCTCATTAATAGTTCTCTTCACCTCATACTTGATATTTTTACTCCTTCTTTTCCTACATGTATTCTCGGAATGTCCATACTTTTTGCAATAATCACAACTAATTATAAGCCTTCTGAAACCTGAACGATGTTCTATCTCTTAAAAGTTTACAGACATCATCCTTAATATTTTTTTTTTCTTTCAATAATTTCCTCAGCTTTCAAGATAAGACTAAGATCCACATATCAATAATTCCAGCTTTATAAGAATAATTGTTATATTTCATATCCCTCATCTAGTCCATTAAAAATAATATCCATAACGTCCTTACTTTTAAAACTAACTTTTATGCTTGTAACCGTACTTCCTTTATAAAATTTACCACGCTTTGACTAGATTTTTTGGACATTCTATATACATCTCCTAAGGTCTGAGATGAATCACAAAATTCTTTTTCTCACAACTTCAAACCACTCAATGTATGAAAATTTATCTTTCATAAATTTTTTGCTTGTTTTGATATGCCAGTCTACTATTTCATAACTAGCATTGGAAATAACAAATTCCACCTTTTTTTCATCCTGCAAACTAGTGAAAAAGGACAATAAACCTAATCTCGTAGCTCTCTTGAGCTATGCGTTCTCTCAATAACTCTACAGTACATCTTGATGTTCATATCTCCACCATGTTATTTGAATTGGTTTATTGGTCATGATAATAAATATTGGGGTTATAAATTTTTTAGATTTTTAAAACAATCAACAAGATTACTAATATTTTTAATTAAAATTTGGATTAGATATGTAAGATTTATAAGGAACATATGCTGTTATACAAATAATATTCGAAGAAAACCTTGAGAGATACCAAAGTTTTTTTATTAAAAATTAAAAGATTGTTTTTGATATTTTAAAAAAAAATTTAGGCATGATAAATTCAAATAACTGTGCTATAGCCCTATTTTTAAAATAATATTAACTAAGTTTTCTTACGACTATATCTTAAGACTCAGCAGACCATAATTTACCCTTTAAATTTATAAAAACATACGTGGTTGTTACTTTAGCATTTTTAATCATAAGTGTTTCGACATGAGCTTTGGATTTTTTTAATCTTCTATTACCATGTACAGTCCAAGAATCTTCACCATTGACAAAGGACCAATTGATATTTCACAAAAAAATACGGTAGCTTATCTGTAACATAAGTTTCTGTGAGGAACCCACTTGTCTAATATTTACCCTTTAAGAGCATTGTGCTTACCTCATTCACATCTTTTATGCCAAAAATCGACAATTTTTTAACGATTCATGTAGATTAAAGGAATCTTGCTCGAGTTAGTTTTTTTTCGTGCTTAGCTTCTTGAATCTCGAAAGAGAATTATTTTTTTATAAATAAGGACCCTCTGACTGTAGAAAACAAGATTGTTAACTTAATTGATTACTAACACCAAATCCATGATCTACTAAAAATTAAAAACTCAAATCTATAACAGTAAATACCGTAAGGATAATTGTAACTAGTTTTGAATAAAATGCATCTAAAATTGGAATAAGGAATTAATAGACAAAGTATTATTATTCGCACCGCTTCCATAAGATGTTGTAAAACTGTAACGAGTAGGTATATCTCAAAAATAAGATTTCAATTTATTTTTCGAGTAATTAATTTTAAAAGTAGTTATGAAAAAGCTATTCGTGAATTTACAAAACCAAGTTTTGAAAATACAAAAACCAAGCTTCAAGATTATTTTACATATTTTGTTGTGAAGCAGTTGGAAATCAGAAAATCAGGACATATTGATTTGATTATAAAACATCCCTTTATGCATTTCAATTGAATTTAAGAAACGGAGGCATTCAAAAATATAAAAACAATTTCTCTACATGGTGGATGTCTCGATCAAGGAAAGACGAGAGCAACACACAACGAAGAGGAAATCAGAATACTATCAGATATCAATAGAATCGTTGAAACACATCTGATTTAGATAGGCACACAAAGATTGCTAATCACCCCCCCCAGGAGAAAAACTGTGAGGTGTTTAGTCTTATAAAATATAAGTTTGATTGATGATCACTTGATAAATCATTTGGTAATGAACTAAGGCTTACTTGGGGACTGGACATGAATTGAATTATCTCTGCTACCTTTACGGTAAAATATACGATTTAAAAATTAAAATTAATGAAGTTTCGTGGCTAAAGAGATATTTTAGGGTGGTTATGAAATTTATCGTGAAATTTAATTCTTGAACCGCTGGTAGCCATGGTATTTGGGGACTTCGACGACTACAATTTCTTCCATTCTTTTTGGTTCTTCGAATTATGTTGCGATTTTTAAAAAAGATTTTTCAGTAACTGTTTCTGTGCAAATTTAACGATTTAGATAGACTTTATTTTTAAAGAGACTTGAGTAGTAGGGACCCTCAAGATCTATGTATGTCAAAAGTCAGACCAAAAGATGGGTGGATATTAAATAGAGAATTATTGAAAAATGTATGATAACCCTGTCCTGTCGAAAAAAGTAGTAAACCAGCATTCTATATCTAAACACCTTCCGTCAGAAAAAGCCAAAAAAAAATAAATAAAAGCTTATTTTAAAAAGTTTATTAAAATTCGGCATCTGTTCTAAAAGTATCATTTTCCATTTTCAATTACTTACAAAGCCTGTTTGGTATTGTGACATCTTTCTTTATCAAAAAGTGGTCTTGCAACAAGAGACTATGTTTCCATGAATTCAAATGGATAGGAGTGTTGAGTTTCTTGTGTCCCAGGTTAACTAAAAGTCTATCAGCACAAATTCTTATAATACACTGAGCTTACAGTAATTCCTATAAGATAAGGTAAGATAAATTAAGAAATTGCTTGTTCTAATTTCAACAGCCTCTTGACAATATCTAAGACGGCAATGCATTATGCACATGTATCCGTTTAAAAGACAGGCGAAGTCACAGTGCAAACCTTCGTCTATAGAAATCAAACTCGTAGAGAAAGTCAATTTCAGGCCATAGGCCCTCTTTCTTTAAGCCAAAATATAGAAGCAAATGAACCTGAAAAGAAGATACCCTCAACACATGCAAAAGCAACAAGACGAGTAGCAAATTTGGACTTTGTCATAATCATCTAAGAGCCCAATCTGCATTCTTTCTGGAGCAAGGGAAAGTTCTAATGCATGTAACAAATGATCTTTCTCTCGGGATCATTAATGTAGGAACAATTAATATTGCTGTACATTTCACTGTGGACTGTTTCTCCATAGCAATTGGAACAATAGAAGCACTTAGCTCCAGACTAGTTTACTTCATTTGAAAATTCTTTCAAGTTAAATTACAGTTAACAAATACCATCTGATGCAGCAAAGAAAGATAGATATGTGAAATAATAATATCTTTCATGAACTAGATGGTTCAATCATAAAGATCTGCAGAGAAAGATTACTTCTTCAAATCCAGCATGAACTTACCACCACTGCTTTTTATACATCTCCATATATCATGTACATCAATAGGAAAAGAACGAATCTTTTCTTTAGAAGGACCAGCAAAGGCTCCCACTCCTTCTTCGCACTTCTTATTTCTATCCTTATAACTCCTCTGAGGTTCTTGATATTTTCGCTATAATCGACATGGGAAGTCAAGGGGAGTTCCTATTTATAACTAAGAGAGGGAAAATAAATAAAAAATCAAAAAAGTTTATTTTCAAAAAGAGAGGGAAAAGGATTGAAAGATTTTATAGATAAATTAAGACTTGCTCTAGTTTAAAGTAATGCTAAAATCAATCCAAATTTAAGGATAGCCTTACTCATTAAAAAAGTATTGATATCATTTGAAAGGACTCTTATATTCTCAAATTGGTGTTATTTTGAAGGTACTTTATATTTTGTATTCTATGTTGTAGCTTGAATATTTTTTCCAAGTTTATTTGTGATCAACAAATTCAGAAGTCTTTTTTTTGTATGACCTTAAAGAGGATAAAGACATTAATCTAAACTTAGAGGTCAAGATCAGATACATCTTTATTAAAATATATGTTTTAGCACATGTAAAAGAGTCTTCAATTTTAAAAGGGTTCTTTGATATTTGCTAATTGCAGGTATTATTAAAATCTAACTATTTATAGTTCTTAGAAAAACAGTAAGGCGTTAAATTTAAAATCTATAAATTCATAGTCAAAAGATTTTTGTGACTTATTTGACTGAAAAAATCTTTTGAAATCTCCTTAAAAAGTATTCTGAGTAAATTTTGTTGGGAATTTCTAAAGATCAAATTATTATGAACAAGCTTGGCAAATCACAACTCTAGTAAAGCATATCGAAATATTACTACAGTCCTTTAAGACATGATTCTTAAAAATAGAATTTTGGAGTTGCGTAGTTACTACACGAATTTATTCTCGAATACTCTAATAATGAGATTTTCTTTTACAATCTAAAAAAGTATTATAAAATGTGCTAAGTTTTTCAAAGAGAACATAAAATAAAAGTAAAATTTTAGTAAATTACAAATGCTGCATGGAAGGTTTTAACAAAACTCAATCTTGTAGATATTTTGGGGGCGAAATAGTAATTTTTACAAACAGTGTGAACAAAGAGGGATTTCTTTGAATGATAATTTAATCAAAAATATAAGAATCATCGTCAAAAAAATTTAAGAGATAATTATTTAAATTTTCCCCCTGTACAGCTTGAGATTCTTCACATGATGATACGAAGTTTAATTTCTTTTTTTTATTGAAATAATACTTTTTGGATTGTTCATGTCTTGACGTAAATATGTTATTTGGGTACATAATAGATCGATCCCTAGGGGGTTATTTCTTTTATTAGTTGTAATAAATTAAAAATTTAGGTATTTTTTAAGTTAATTCATAAGAACAAGTAATAAAACACGATTCTCAGACATGGACAGTGCTTAAACTCGTTTTTAATAAACGTTTAAAATTTTCAGTTTAGATCAATTTATTAGTATGTCAAATCGTTTTCTTATCAAAAAGCTTATCTATTTAGATAAATTTAAAGATTCTTGGTGGGGTATCTTTAATGTGTCTATCTTGTAAATATAAAGTTTTATTTTCTGGATAACTTGAAAATGTAAAATAAACTCTTTTATTTTTTAAAGACATTTTTCAAATAGAAAACCTTAAAGTTTGGATATCCAAAGCTGTGAATCCGAAATTAGAAATACGAAAAATTTATCCAAACATGTCCCAGGTAAGTGAGAATTAAAAACAGGAATATATTATTTTATGCTTGAAAAATCTAAATTATACAGTAATTGCTAGCCTTTAAGGATTACAGACAAAGGAGAATCTGCCTTGCCAACACCTAATTCATCCATTAATGTAGAATCTTGCTAATGGATAGATTACTTTAAATTAATAAAAATAGTTCCTTACGAAGAAAAAATTATTTTAACCACTGTTAATAATATACGGTTACACTGAAGGCTAATTTAAAAACTTTTATATTTCACCAAAAACACGAATCATTGATTGAATTTTTAGCTAATTAAATGCATTTATGACCATTTGATACGATCAAAGTTAAAACAACATGTCATCGTTCTACTGATAAGGGCTTCTATGGAGTGTTCTTAAAAAATAAGCTAAGCCTATCAGTTAAACTAAGTAACACAAGATAAAAACAAAAATTATAAAAACAAAAAGGATTCAACAACATATGAAGATAATATTCCTTTGTTCATCTTACTCTAGAGTTCTTATCAAAAATAGCGTAAATGATCTCTTCTTGTGAAAGACTAGCAACCTTAAAGGGGATGAACAGGTAAAAGTCCTGTAATCTCAAGGAGCTAGTCCCTATGAGGTAATTGCGCCGTAAGGGTGTCGCACACTAAAAGATCAACTTCTTCTCACATCTAGAATCTCTGTCAACGATTTCTATTTTTTAATTCCTCTAGAAAGAGCAGTAAACAACATTACAACTAGTTAATCTTTGGTCATGCGTAAAGATTATTCATGAGGGTAAATGTCTAGAGTATAAGGAAGATATAACCTTTACCAGCTAGAAACCTGTACTTTTAAAAAAAATCAGTTTTCATATTGGTTGATAAGACATAAGTTATGACAATCATCATAATATTCGTGAGAAGACACAGGTCCATTACCTTGAGTTTCATATAAAAAAAAATTTATTTCCAGAAATTTGTTTAGAAACAAGTTTATTTTCAGTATTTTGAAAAATAAATTTGGTAAGACTTAAATATTCCGTTAAATGTATTTTAATTAATAAAAAAACATGTAAAATTTAATAAATAAGTAATCCGACAGATTACGACTTGTCTTTTAAAAAACCCACAACAGTTAAAAAATTTTTGGTTTACGAGAATAATACCTCTGTGTTGCACGTTGTAAGGTTTAAAAAAAAAGCTTTAATCACCAGATTTGCTAGATAAAATTTATTAAATTTTAATAACAATCAGAATAAAATATTCTAATTAATTTGAACCTCTTAACTAACACTTTGTTATGATGTCTGAATTCTACCAAGCATTTGATTTAATATCATTTTATTTACTCAATACCTCTTTAAAATGAAAATAAGGTTTCTCAAACGTTTAGCTGTATCTAAAAGCCACTCCTTAGCTTTTTAGGAAACCATGTTAACACCTCCAGTGATATTTATTTCGAAAGTATTTTTTTAAAACCCATCGTAAAAAGATAGAAGCTAGAAATAAAAGTATCTTAATATATATGAAAGATGGTGTTTAAAATTTTTTACTCCCCTATTTTGAGAAAAAATAAGAAAGAAAATTTTAAGTTATTAAGTGTTGCTTTTTTATTTAAATGTTATGATTGACCCAATAATTATGTTTTAATATTTTTAAAAGCGGTCTTGCTTATTTTGTATAATTGACGCCTAGTGGTCTCATAGATTACCAGATTTTTATAAAAACTAAATTATGTGTCGTGGTATGACATTTTTAAGAGACAGGCATATGTTGGTCAATGTAAAACACTATAATTTAAGGCCGTGTTTCCTTTTAGCTGTTTGTTACTGCTATTTAAAGATTTTAATTTTTGTTTTATTATTGAATATTTTTTAAAAACAAAAATGCTATAAGAAGAGAAACTAAAGAGCAAAAACGTTATAAAAATCACGTTCAAACGGAAACTCTCTGCTATCTCTTGTAATCAATTTCTATTTTTGAAATTTTTTACCCCTAAGACAAAAAAAAACAGTAAAAATTTTTTAAAAAGTAAAGTCTGTTTTCTTTGCTGAAATGATTGTGTTGTTCTGTTTAGCTAAAATCCAATTTTAAGCTTTTTTTGTGTCGTATTTTGAGAATAAAAAGCTTTTATTTTTTAAGGATTGAAAACTTTAAACTTTTAGATACAGGGAAAATTCGGAAATAAATAAAACAGTAAAACTGTGGTAATGCACCACATATATATTTATGTGATCTAAATTTTTTACTTCATGACCCCTCTGACGAAATTAAAAAAATAAAACTGTATTTCTATTCTCGAGGTGTACTTCTCAAAGAGGTAGACAAAACATATTAAATTCTTCCGTTCAAGGGGATAAGAGCTTTTTCTGGTTATTTTATTAAAAAGATTTTAAATAATTTTAGTCTCTTCGAAAAAAAATACAAATATACAAGCCTGTAGGAGTGCTTAAAATCGTTCAATGCTAAACTTGCTGTCGATTTTTTGTTTGATATGCATGTTTTGTATTACCTTGTAGCAATTTGAGCTTCGGTTGTCTTTTTAGATTTTAAAGATTTTTTAGGTTTAAGGATATCTGGATCTGCGAGGATTCAAACACAGAAATAACATTGAATTTCCCGTTTTAAACGGGACATCCCTGCAAGTTTAATAAAAGTGTTTTCATAAAGATTCCAATTGTCAAAAGGGAAGAGCCTTCGAAAAAAGAGAATATTAAAAATATTCTGAATTTCTATGTATTAAACATAAATCTATCGTTCTTTTGTATTTATCTAAAAATAAGGTAATGCGTTTATTATTTTCATGTAAGTCAGTATCAATTATTTCAAATTTTGTGTGCTCCGTTAAAACCGACATAAAGTCTACAAATTTTTTTCAAATAATTAGCACAGTTTTTCCTAAGATTCAAAAAGATTGTAGACCCTGATTTGGTAAGTTCCCCAGATTCTTTTTCTGTCCACATTTTGTAATTTCGTAAATCTTTTTTAATAATTTATAGAAGATATTTCATATTAGAATCCTTTAGTGACCCTAAGTAAGAACCCCGCATAACGCGAGCAGCGGATTGCGTACCTTTTTTGGATGTTTCGAAAACCCCTTTGTAAACATCTCTTTTTTCTCAAAAAAAACATTTTTTTTCTGGAAATGTTTCGCAAAGTTTTTTTACCTTTGGGCTTTTATATCCCTTTGTTTACCAAGTACTTTTTTATTATGTTGTGTTTTCTGGACGCAAAGAATATCTAGTCATTAATAATGTATAATTCTTTATTAACCCTTTTTACTGTGAGAATGTCATACCTATGCTTTATTTATAGATCCTGTCGAGGAATAATAAAATGCTTTGGTTTTTTAACTCTCCCAAATTGTTCCACCAGGGTGCTTTTAATTTACTTGAGAAAAAGACTTGTGTAAATTCTTTAATAAAAAGGTTAAGTGGTTTAAAAGCAAAGAATTACGAACTAGTATATTCGACCACCAGTTTTTCCATAGTTATTTTTCAGCCCCTTTCGAATTTTTCATCTTTGAATGAAGAGACGTAAGTTTCTTATCTGTTTATACTATTTTTGAGGAAAAGACTTTTAAACAACCCTTTTATAATGTTAATACTCGGAAATTGGTACCATGTAATTATCTTTAAACTCAAGAACCTAAAGAAAAAGTAAAGCTACTCAAATATATTGTTTAATAAAATCTCTCATAAATAAAAATACATCGGTTTAATTTCTGTTTGGGCTGTAAAAACCAGCTACTTGTTAAATGTAAAGATCACAATTTGAATTGAAAAATAAACATTAACGATTTAATTACAGTGTTACAAAGAATTACTTAAAATACATTCCTTACTGCAAATCACTCACTCGTCAAGTTTCTTTGAAAGATCCATATTGGCTACTTTCCTTTCGTTTAAAAAGCTTCTAACGTTATCCATCAATACTTGACTCTCCAATAAAAATTCTTTTCAGCATTTTAAAATTACTCTTGGTTCCTTCTGTCTTGAAGCCTTTCCGTGTATTATATCAATATCTGATGTAAACATATTAGAATATATCCATCTTAGAGTATCAGTCCAAACGTACCTTTTTTTATTCTTTCAATGATAAGATCTTCTGATAATCCTCTAGTGCCTATCCTTTTAATTCTTATGCTCAGCATTTTACTAAGACACATAGTAAGTCTTATCTTGATACATTTAAATCGTTAATGTAATGGAAATTCGTGTTTCTCTTCCAAATTGTTTAACTGAATGATCTTATCATTTTTCAACATTCTTTAGCAATGATCTTATTAGAATTATAAACATTGAACTCTTCGATATTGAAAAATAACGCTTATTCATCACAATAAAAGCATACAAGCCTTCGATGATGACGATGTTGCTGCCATTATTTTTAATGTATCTCATCTTGATCTCTTGTGTATATTGGAACTTCTGCATCTTTCCGTATAATCGATTTAATGTGTCCCTGAATATTAGTCCAGTTTAGCATAGCAGGATTATCAAAATCTAATTCTTTATTATGTTCCTGTACCCATTAGGCATGTCATAATAATATCCAATCTTTAAGTAAATACACCTTTCTTTTCTCTAAGACATCTCTTAGCATACTACTCAGAGCTGATTTCCCTGATGAAGTAGGACCTTGTATGGAAATTATATAGGAATCTCTCCCTTGAGTATGATTTACCACCCAGTGTTTTAATGCTTACAAACATTCTAATTGACTTTTTACTTCTCTGTAATTTTATAACAGTGACCTCATCAGATTCCCTAGAACGTACTCTTGAATTCACCATCCTAAGGCCTATAACTTAACTTCATTATAAATGACATTTTTATTAAATTTTCGAAGCAATAATTTTTATTAGATCTCGAAAAAGAGGAAGTAAATCATTGGTTCCTAAAATAATTTGTTTAGAATTTAGAATTATTGATTCTAAAATTAAATTAAATGTAATGTTTCACAAAGAATCATTGGTGTTTAAAATTTTTTTTTTACTAATTAAAAGTTTTAATAAAACTAAGTTTTCGCAAATTTTAACGGACGAAAAATCTAAAGAGTATATTAATGAGTGCTTCATAAAAAAAAGATTTTATCATTCCAATCATCTCATAAAAATCACATAAAAAGGAAGAATAATATTTTTTTTTAAAATCGTCCTAAAAACAATTAATTTAAAGTGTGATGTAATTTAATTTCAAATCCTTGAGATGTGACTTTCTTTAATTTGATGGTTGTAAACCAATAATAGCTTATTTTTTTTAATAATTTCTGTTGGAGGGGTGGAAGGAGTAAAATGAAGATCTCTTGCTCACATATTGTGATTAGCCCACATGAGAGTTCGGGACTTAAGGGAAAGATCTGAAGCACAATTCAAGACGTCATTCGATGGTTTTGTTTCTGAAACTTTTTCCAATTACTGTGTTTTATGTTTGAGCATACTTGAAACGAGTTGAGTTGAGAAAGAGATGCTGTGTTAGAAGCATACAAACTCAGCTATTGATGGAGCAGAAGAGCAAACTCTAAAATTCTTATTTCTATTCTCTATTAAAACGATATAGTCAGCTATGGAAGTTGAATATTACTCGCAATTAAGTAACAGATGGATCTCATATAATTCGTTAGAAGTAGCCATGGCTCTTTACAAAGGTGTTAGAAGACAATGGAAGACAGAAGCAAGTTTTCTAAAGTACCTCA
Organism: Byasa hedistus; assembly: GCA_029286795.1. Classification (NCBI taxonomy): domain Eukaryota; kingdom Metazoa; phylum Arthropoda; class Insecta; order Lepidoptera; family Papilionidae; genus Byasa; species Byasa hedistus. Next base: position 38,549 of record JAGSMW010000070.1, on the reverse strand, counting down.
GTCTCTAAAATTTTGGAGAAAGCTAGTATAATCTTAAAAACACTTAACCAAATAGAAGGGGCACTAATAATTTGTGTATTATTAAAATGGATATCTATCTGTGTAATATAAAAATGCGAAAAATGGGATAGATGAGTTGTTTATTGATCACTCATTGGATTAAACGCTATTTAATGATTATTAGATCTTAGTATGCAGTAATACAAGAACAATTAGTAACTACGCCAATCTACGACTATAAATCTTTTTAAAAAATCTTTTAAATTCAATTTATGATCCATGTCTTTAATTTTTATGTCCTTTTCTCAACTAAAAAATTTATTTTTAGTGCTTCATTAATTTTACAACTCCTCAGTATTCGAATATGTTTTTTAACATTATATTAATTTCTGCTGGATATTTGGTGGCAATTGATTGAAGAGAAAAATAAGATTTAGATCTCAGTTCTAAAGGAATTGTAAAAAAACTCATGTTTACAAGCAAATGTTAGTAAACATGACTAAATTTATAGACATACTGTGAAATAAAACCACATCATCATGATGAAATTTCCAGTAAAAAATTTTTAGAAAAATTTTAGCTCCTGAACCCAAGAGGGGCAGATAACAAATAAAGTAATTTAGTCTAAAACACCATTTTTGAATTGCACAGGGGCAAGCATCTAGAAGCATTCTATGTTCTGCGTTCTTATTGCAATTTATACCACACATACCTAATCATTATGATCAAATCTCCTGCGGAACGTTTCAAGAGTCTTTTTGAGACAAATATTGAATCTATACAATCTATTTGTTAATTACTGTAATCTACCCATTCTAAAGAATTGTAATTTGAGTAAAAAAAGACACCTAGAAACTTATGAACTATCTTCAGATTCCATAAACAGCATGTTTTTAGGTTTGTTAAACAAAATAGTTAGCTCTAACGCTTAATTATTAAACCTAAAGAGGTTTCAAAAAAAAAGAGGGGGTAAAAAATAAATAAAATTTGGAATTTAAACTTTTTACATGTGTTGCAGTAAAACATGCATAAAATAAAAAAAAAGTGCAATATTAAGACTAAGAAGGTTATAACTAAACATTTTATTTAGAAGACTATGGTAAAACTAATATAAATATATAAAAATTCAACAAATGTTTTTTACATGTATCGATATCAACTAAATTCTAAGTCCTTTAATACCTAAGACTTATTTAAGTTCTGAATACACTTTGACTTCTTACGAATAAGATTTTCATATCTTGAAGGACATATGTAAGACACATCATCCACAACACTTGTTTGTCGTAGCTACACCATCCATCGGTTATCCAAGTAACACAAAATAATTTTTAACTGATTTAAAAGAAGGGTAATTGGGTGGTTAGTGGAAACGGTGGTGTAATAAACCAATTTATTTTAATGTATTTTGGGTTAATCGAGTATCTGCTGTACAGGAAAACATATGTTTTGTTTTTTATTGTAAAAGAAAGAAACTAGAGAAGATAATAAAAAGAGCATTTAATTGTAATTTCAATGCTTGAATGATCGAAAAAGTAGTGATTCTCAATATGATAAAATGATTACAATTTATCGTTACCAATGGAAGTTTTTTGAGATATTTTGTAACATAGTAGAATTTCTAGCACGATGGTAAAAAAAACCTCTTAATTAGACAAAAAATTCAAATCAATAGATTTTGACGTTTGTCTCTGTTTTCTGTAATTCTTATTTATAAAGGACGAATATAAATATAAACTTTGACTTTGAATTTACAGATTTTGGTTTCAGATTAAGAATCCTTTTCAACTAAAACAGTTAGAAAAGAAACTCTAATAAATAAGTTTGAATTTATTGGGATGAATTTCTTGCGTAATAAAAGAGTTTTTGTTATTTTTTATGCCTTACAGCTTTTCGATTTGTTTAGTTTTTAATTTTTCTGTAATAATGCATATTTAGCTTTTTTTTTCGCATAAATACACAGTTAAAATTCATCTTTTGAAAAATTTGTTCACTTATACATTATATTTATTAATGAACCTCACACAGTGCAAACATATCTGGAGATCTCTTTTTTATAAGAAAATTAGAAAAAGAAATAATGTGTTACAAGATGTTTATACTAAACAAATACGGATTTACATCTTTTGTTAGCATATATACGGTAGAAATAGGAATTAAATTTTTTTATAATTAATACAATCATTACGGTTTGCTTAAAATCACAAAAAAAGTCTTTTAAAGTCAATGATGCTCGACCTTCCAAATTCTTCAGCTTTTTTTCGTTCATTTCATTCTTTCAGCTCCTTTGTGTCAAGTTTCCTTCCTAGGTCTTTTTATAAAGAATGCCTTAACGTGGAGCATGTTTTGTTAATTTACTCTTTTTTCCTTACGGGCTCTGTTCTAAGTGATGACGTGGGACGATGTTGAGGCTAAATCTCGTACGAAATTTAGAATGAGATCAGAAATAGCTGATCACATTTAGCATTCAACAGTCAAAGGTTATTAAGAATACTCTAGAAAGCTCATTTGGAGAGTTTATGAAATTAAACATTTTTAAGTTTTTATGTCAAAAAAAAAACTGCAGAATAAATGGAGAGGATATTCGATTTGAAAATTTTACCACCTCGAATAATGAAAAATAATTTTTAAATAAAACAGAATGCTTAAACAAGTTTTTGTCTTTAATACTGTTACCTCAACAAGCAAATAGGACGGTGTTCAAATTAGACTGAAAAATTGAAGCATATGTGACATTCAGGATACTTAAAATGATTATTTAACTAAACAATGACTAATTTTATATGAAATCTGCTTGAGTTAAGTACTCATAAATTTTTAAAGGAGGTGGACACTATTGATGCGAGCAGGGGGATACAATCAAATCAAGCTTTAACGATATAGAGTATATTTTAAACCAAATATTACAGAAATAAGCCGGGGTTCCTTTTTCTAAGAGATATTTCTAATCGATAAAGATTACCTGTCGACTGAGAATCTCGAGAAAATTAAAAAGTTTTTGGTTTAATTGAACTAACACATCCAACATCTTTTGTTACCCTTACTCTACCATATAAAAGCTATTAAATGACCACATATGGGATCAATGGTATTATTTTAAAAATAATAGGGGAACCCCTCAAAATGACAAAAGTTTCTTTAGATCTCAATTTTCCACTTATAGGGACAGATGTAGCTTATCAATTGAGTTCCTTAAAAACAAAAGGTTTATTGAAAAGATGCATGTCTTGTGTTCACTGCTCGGGATATATGGTTTGGAGGCCATACAGAAAGATTAAAGATAACTACGTCTGGAAATGTGAGAATAAAGTATGTGATAAATACAAAACAACTCTGTCGATTAGGTCGGGCTATATCTTTGAAATATTAGGATAGATTTACAAATGGTAATTTTTGCAATTTACCTTGGAGCACTAATACTCAGCATAAGGTTATTGTTGAAAAAACTGGAATAAATCCAAGGAAAATAACTGAGTTAAATAGGTATTTACGAAATGTTTGTGTAAAATATTTTGAAAGATATCCTATAAAGCTAGGAGGTAAAGGTGTGGTCTGCCAAATCGACGAGAGCTTGTTTTGTCATAAGCAGAAATATCACAGGGGACGAGTTTCTGATTATCAAGTATGGGTTTTTGGCATTGTGATAAAGCTTTCTCCTCGGTAGAGGGTACATGGAGATAGTTGAGAAGAGGGATAGGCATACTCTTCTTCCTATTATTAGGAGAATATGTCTTCCTGAATCAATAATACATTCTGATCAATGGTCTTCTTCTTATGTGAGATAGAAAACCTTGGTTTTGAACATAAAAAACAGTTAATCATTCTCTAAATTTTATAAATTCGGAAACTGGTGTTCATACCCAGCATGTTGAGTCATATTGGAACAAGCAAAAACTCCAAATAAAGGCAATGAAAGAAATAAAAAAAAAATATTTGTCTTCATATTTAGCTGAGTTTATGTGACGAGAGAGGTTCAAGGGAAAACGAATCTTTCAAAAATATGCGAGTGTATGAACTATACACAACTAGTAAATTTTTTTCTATATTTTTATATTTTAAAATTTTCTATTTTTTAATTTTTCCTGGGGGGAAATAATACCATTGATCCAAAAAAGATATTAGTAACATTGTTTTCTATAATAATCTTTGAGCGGATTCTAACCTCTCTTCTGTATGTAATTTTTTTAGCACTAAGACTACCAGTGATTCAGACAAAGAACAGCCTGAAATGATAGTCATAAACAGAAATTTAAGACTTTGAAATTGATAGTTTAGGTTTAGTTTCAATGTGTTTGTAATGATAAGGTTAAGAGAAAATAAGATTCTCATTACTTCTTGTGATACTTTTTTTTTGACCAACAAATTTATTCAAAAATAAGATCATTATAAGATAACTCGATGTCAGCATCTCAAACTTAAAGGATATCTTTTAAGACTTTAAGAGCAACAGAATTGAATAAAAGACATAATTTTCTTTTCATTTTTAGAAAAATAATTTACTGCAGACTTGACTTGAATACAATTTCAAGATATAACCTTACATATCTTGATCTGATGATCTGATTTTACGTGTTTCATGTTCAAATATAAAAATAAGAATTAATAATTTTAATATGTTTTATGTCTCATTCGTCTTTCCTCAACATCTCCTCAAGTGCAATTTAAAACATAGTGGAGAAGATAAATACATATGTGTATCTCCAGACAAGAGCGATTTTAGGAAGAAAGCGATCCCTTGTCATTTTTATAACGCTACAAGATTCTCTATAGCTCCAGATAGCGGAGGATTGATGGTCGTGCAGACAAGTAGGGGATCTTTGGTGTGGGAATTGATGGACAAAATGCTCTTTTTTTTAATGAGGAAAAAAAAGATTAAACAAGAAGTTTTTGTTCCAATCAATCGGTATGAATAAATTGCAATAAATTGAAAGATAAATGTTTAGAATATCACTCTCCTTATAATTCGTACTTTCTTATGCTTGTACTTTTACAGGCCCTCAACTGTTCAGTGTAATTCCTGATAATTATGATCATCAAAGATTAGAAATGAATTACTATCCTCATGTTGAGAATGAAGTGGGTACTGTGCTTCCTGAAAAGTACCCTCCTAATTTTTTCTAATAAATAGTTTAACTTAGTAATTCAAATAATTAATTTCAGTTTGGATTTTAAAGTTAATCAAGACATAAAAAACTCACTTTCTATGATTAGGATTTGTGAAATAAAAAATTTTACAACAGAGAATGTTAATCTAAATTAGTATAAATGACTTTAACAACAAGTTTTCAAATTTGATTTTAAATCCTGTTCCTTTTCCTAAGAAAAAATCAATGTAAATGTAGTTGAGCTTCCACCTCAAGATAGTAAAAATTTTAAATAAAAGTTTAAAAGGATTTTAGGTAACAAATATGATTTAAATAGCTGAAGCTTAAAGATTTCTTCCAAAATCTTCGAATCAAACAAAATTTGAAATTACGGGCTTTTATTTGTCGATTCAGGTGAAAAAGCATGAGTTTTTTTTAGAAATACTTATCTAAAACATTATCTTCTGATCATATTTGAACTTAGTTAGAAATTAAAATGTTTCTATAATCGCAAATACTTTCTCTGTGCTCAGAAATTTAACCTAGGACCGAGGCTGAAGATCCCTGGTCATTTTTAGATGATGGCCCTATTGAAATTAAGGCCCCTTTTTGTATTTTTTTAATTCCCTATTCTTTACAATCCTCTATAAACTAAAGAAAACTTCTTATTTGAAATCAATTTGCGACATTAGTGAGATTTTCCCGGTCTAGGGATTGCGTAGCACTGATCTAATTTTATATTTTTGTATTAGTATAAAAGATTTTAATGTTAAAAATATCTCGAAATCGAATGCAAAGGATCAGATTTTGTTAACAATTTTGTTAAGAAGATAGGTATTTTAAAACGACATTTTAATTAAAAAAATGTCTTCTTAATTTATCGTGTCTTTTGCTCTTAAACTAAAGTAAGACTCTCTGGTTTAATATCTAATATTTTTGTCAAGGATCTATTCTTACTATAATTTGTCCCCAAATAACAAATGCTGTTTCTATACTCGAACATGTCGAGGGTTGAAAATAATAAAGCATTGATGTCAAAATCCTGATAAGTTTTCACTTCTTTTGTAATTTTCACACTAAAGTTCTAAATAATGTAACATAGTTTTTAATTTAAATTTTTCATAAATTCACAATTTTGTAATTGTACACTTTATTGAGTAAAAATTATATCATTGTAAATGGGATTGGCTTTTTGAATACGAGTTTAAGTTTCTTCTTAGAGAAAATTAATAACAAATTCAAATACTTTAAAGCCTAAAGCTCTGAAAAATAAATTTAAGTAATATTTAATTGCAAGCATCGGACTAAGCAGAATAAAAAAAGATATTTTTCTATCATGGTTGCGCAATTTGAATAAACAAAAAGGGGTGTGACGAGTCCTCCCTTGAGGTACTCCTCTAAAATGCTTGTACAGGTAGAAACTGGATTAAAAAGTTATCTGTCATAGTTCCTCTTTGCATTCTTCTTTTTATTTTGGGGTTAAAATAAAATTTTTCAAAACATTAAAAAATTATGTGGAAAGTCATACCACAGGATGTAAAACTAATTTATTTAAATAGATTCTTCCTTATAAACGCTTGTTATGTGGAAAAGTGTTTAGAAAGACAAGTTAAGCCACCTGCAATTTTTTGAGGTGTTTTCTAAATCTCTCAAAATTTTAAACTAGCCTATTATCTGAACCCACTTAAACCGAATAGTTGGGCATACTGTGCCTGTTGAATTGATTTTAATAGGATCATCTTACCCTCTAAATAGAAAAATAGGGTGATAGCTAGCATGAGTTGCTAATGATTACAAATTGTCTTAAACTCCGTTTTTTTCTATGCGCATTTAGAGCTTTAGTTTCAATAATTTATTCAACAACTCTAAACTACACCAGCCACGACAATAAATAAAACCTTTTTTCTTGTAACCTTGTCATTGTTTTAGACCAACCAATCAACACTTTTAAAAAAATAGTTATGTTTTATTAAGGATTATATGATCAGATTGGTTGAGATAATAGGTTCAGATTTAAGGATCGTTCAAACGTAATGATCATAATGTCTGCTTAAAAACAGTATATAAAACCTAACGGGTAATATACAACATTTAATTAAGTACAAATTCAAATAAAATTCTAATATTTAGCCTGAAAAATCGGGTGATTAAAAATCAATAAAATGCAGTAAAGTTATTTCATTCATCTTTTTATCCATTTCTTTTAACCCTCTTGATCTATTAAAGAAAACTTTGAACTTTTGGGTTTTCACCCTTTTTTGGGGGGGGGGACAATTTTATTAATTAGCATAACGCTTGTTACATCAGAAACAGTAAATAAATTTATCTTAATGTTGTCCTACATATTCTAAACAACTTTATCTTTGTTACTTTCGAGCAAATTATCTTTAGGTCAATTAGATCCTCTAAATCTTTTTATTTGATAAAAATACACCTTCAATAACTAAAATAAAATAACTTTAATTGCAGACAAAACAAGAAATAATCAAGAAAACACAGCAAGAAAAGGGCAGATACATCTCAGCGTATTTAAGGAAACATAGCTTATAGAACTAAAAATACACCTTTTTTCTTGTTTAGGCTATTCTTATTTAAAAGAAAACACATCATCCATAAATTCTTTGCTAAAGGAGAGGGTTCTAAAATCGATTTCGATTTTTTTTCCAATTAAAATTATGATGAAATCGTAACACTCATGAGATATTTTTTTTTATTTCAAAGAGTTTTGTTTGTTTTACTCAATTTCAATTCACTAAAACATTGTATGCATAACAATTAAAGGAAACCGACATTCAAAAAATTTTAACCTAATAAATGTCGACTTCACGTATATACAGTGAATAAGTCTAAAAGCAACAGAACAAAAAATTATGCTTAGCTTCAAGAGTGTATTTTTTTATGCCCCAAGTTGCTAAAAACACTGTTTGAACTGCATTTTCAACAGTCAAGTTTCTCTTACTAACTTTTAAGTTAAAAAAATTTGCCTGAAAATTAAATATTTTTCTCGTAAAAAAAGCTTTTATTTGTTTTGTTAATATCAGCATTTATTAACAGGGGCTCACGAATTTCTGTTAAGGTCTGCAAAAAAAATAAATAAAAAATATATTTTTTTTAATATATAAAAAAATTGAACGACAGATCCGCGTAAATAGATTTTGTCGAAAAAAGACTTTGGAAAAAAAACTGTTGAGACAGTTCGTTGTGGCCTCAAAAAGGTTGAGACTTCAAAAAAAGCTTTTTTAGGCTTGAAACTTCATTCTATATTTGTAAGCCTAGAGAAATTGTTTTCCAAAAGTTCACTCTAATCTCACCTAATGTTCTCCCCCCGGACAGCATAGCACGTAAGTGAACAACAATAATCAAGAAAATTAACGCTTTAAAGATTACAAAGTATCTAGTGCATATACAAATAATAAATGGCTTTTTTAACATATATTAAAACTAACTTGAGCATTTTTTTAATGAAATGTAGATATTGAGGTAAGGTTTTGAATAATAAGAGATATTTGACAAAAATTCACCGCACGCGATCTTTGAAAAAAAGAATTCTATTATGTACTGCAAAGCTTGAACCCTTTCAAGCTGCTTTTAGAACATTACTTATTTAAATTATTTATTTTAATAGGATATTCATTTTTGGGTAAAATTTTATACTATTTTAAGCCCAGAGAACTGCAGCAGGATAATCTATACCTGCATCTCCAATAGCAAGGCGCCACAAGGACATCCTCCCTGTGACATGTACAAATGCTTTATACTGTCCTTTGACATGTTTTCATATTAAATATTTTAATATGATTTGTAATAGGAGCTAAAGGCCTTCATGTGACTTATCTATCCTATTTTCTTTTTTTAGTTTTAAAAGAGAAATAAGACAAATAATCCTCCTAAGTGATTTGTCCAACCAGAGAATTACTTATTTAGAGCAGAAGAACCAATTATTAAATATTTTGGTAATTTGTGCATTACAATATTTTATGTGCTTTATGAAGCTTAACTACGTAATTTTACGCGACAAGATCTAAGTAAATTTTTTCACCATAGAGAAGTCAAAGAAAAACTCTTTTAAATTTATAAAAGAGTTGTTTATCATTCAACCTCCAATTTGAGGGATACTAGTAATTTTCGATATAGAACTAATATATATTTTTAGATTCTTTTTTATTGTGTTCAATTATTATAATTATCAAATTCAAAAATCAATTTGAACTTGTCTGTTAAATAATTAAATGACTTTAATGACAAATTTATCAATCGTTATTTAAATTTAACAACAAGCTTATTTAAAAGACAGAATGTTACTAGCACAATTATCACATTCTATTAATTGAGGATTATAACAATCATCAATCCTTATCTCTTGATTAGGATTGAAGATCTAACTCTTAAAACATTTTCAACGATCAAAATTTAGCGTCATATGGTGTAAATTTGATTTTATCAACATGATGTGTGTTTGTTTCAACCTATTATAATTTATTCAGTTGATCTAAACGAAGGGGAAGGAATGCTTTTTGTTGTCTTTTTCTTGGTAAAATCTTATCAATTACTTATAAAGCACTTTGAAAAGGATTTATACATTTGCTATGTTGATGATAAAAAATCTTTGGATGCAAAAGCTTGTACAAAAGACAAAGCAACAGAACTTAATATGAAAACAACAATGAAAAGAATGTTTTCATAAAAGAGTTTCAGGTAATAAAGTTCTTGATGATAGGGGTGGGACTGTCTTATATTTTATAACCTATGGAGGTTCTAACCAGCAGTTTGAACTAAGCTTACATGGAAAGGACAAGTTTAAGATTAAATACAAGGGGAAAGTGTTTCGAATATCAGGAAATGCCAATAAATATGTAGCGAAGAATTGTCAAGATAATATACTCCAATTTTTTAGTCTAGTTGATCCTGAGGAAGAAAAGAGAAGGCAAGAAAGAGAGATCGCTAATCAGTGTAGATTATCTGAGAATAACCTAAATGATGGCCATAGACACCGTCGCAGAAATCGAAATAGAAAACGCCACAACACAGTATGCAGACTATGGATCTTCGAGTGATGATGTAATAATATTCTAGCTTAATTAAAAAATATTAAACGATAATTTTAATCCCAAGAAAAATACAAATGAATTATTAAATTACATTGTTTTTTCTCATTAAATAGACAGATGATCTTTTTAATAATTTACTGTCAATTTTACATCCTCTAAGATTTACAAAAGAAGTTTTAATTATAAAAACCGTTAAGTTCGTTTTCAATGTTTTAGCTTTGTTCAGCCTTTAAATTTGTTAAAATATATCAAAGCTTACCTTATAGCATTCGCACCTTAAAAGTAATCAAAAAGCATAGGTTGTTAATCCTTTTCCGGGTCTCTCATCATTGGTCACACCCACATTGCATTTTTTCTTAAAAAATTTATACAAGAAGCCTTAAGCTGTGAAAATTAATGGCCTAGAAAGATAGTGCTGTTGTGCATGATATTTGAATATCATATTTCTGAAATGGTATGAAAGATGTTTAAATTAAGAGATTTTATGTTCTAACAAATTTATAGCATTGTGTAGCAAGAATAATTACTTAAGAATGCCCTGTTAATATGCTGTCACAAGGAGGATATCTTGTGTACTCCATGAGGGTTAAGATTAAACTTAGCATTTGATTTCTGGGCTTACCATATAATAATATTTTAACCCCAAACGGGAGTTCTAAGTCAATAAATACTTTGAATAAGCAATATTTATATACCAGCTTGGAGAGAGAATGTCAAGCCTTACATATGTCAAAAAAAACAATAACCCTTCTCCTATGAAGACTGGAATTTTGTGTACCAATAAAGAAATTTTTTTTGAATCTTCCAAAGAATATCTCATTATCGAATTAAAAGCGAAGATATTTCTGAAATACATAATTCTGCTTACAGATGACTATAGCAGCAATCTATAATAATAGATCGACACAGGTATATTTTTCAATATCATAATTTTCTGCTTTTTCCTCCCTTGAGGCCTAAAGCATAATTTATAAACTCTCATTTACTATTTTATTTTTCCAAGGACTATATTAAGACTCTACCCTTAGAGAAGTACGATGCAAGCATTTAGAGATTAATTTTAAAAAAACTTTGGATCAAGTGTACTTTGTACCCTAAAATCAATCATTTGCACTTCCACGCCCCGAAACCCGAGGACAAAAATTTTTTTACCGTGCCTTTAAAAATAGAATATAAATACCTAGAACCATCAAATTTTAATATTTTCAGTAATTTTTAAAGAGTCCCCTCTTAGATAGGATCAATAAACATAAACAAAGTAAAAGTCATCGCTAAATTTTCTGTACACTCCTTTTGGTTTTTATACAAGTTTTCTGTCCTGTAAAGCTTTTTACATTTTCTGTAAGTACAGTTGTAAAAAAAAAAACGCAAAATTGAAAAAGTGAAATGATGTAATCCTATACCGACAAAAAAATGAATCTATAGCTTCTTTTTGTAATAATAGCTCTTTTTTACCTCCTAAATTTTCTCTAGAGTTCTTTTAAATGCATTAAAAGCTCAAATTAATAATTTAAGTTATGATTTTGTAAAAAAAAAAACGCAAATTTTCTTTTAATATTTTGTGTGGTTTCCTTTGGCTCTATAAACTGCCAAAGCCCGTTTTTTAAAGCTTAATGAAAGTTTCTGCATAACTGCATCCCTCGGGAATCTGGTTCCATTCTTCGGACTATTCTAGCTTTTAAATCAACCAAATTTTTTGGAGTTTTTTGCTTATTTTCTCTTTTAAAATAGACCACAGATGCTCTATAGGATTTAAATCAGGTGACTGAGCCGGCCATTTTAGAATATTAATATTATTATTTATAAAAAACTTTCTAACTAGCTTCGAAGGGTTTGGGATCGTTGTCTTGCTGGTAAATAAATCAGTAAGCCCAGTTGTAGTAGCAGAGCGATCTAGATTTTCCGCTAAAATACTACAGTATTTTGCAGCATCCATCTTTCCATCGATAAATTACTAGTCCTGCCAACACCATAATATGAGAAACATCCCCATACCATTACTCCACCTCCTCCGTATTTAACAGTTGGCTGCAAATTTTTAGAAAACACAGGCCTTTACCGGGATTACGCCAGACAGAACCCTTTCCATCAGAGTAAAATAGATTGAACTTCGATTCATCATTAAAAATAATACTCTTCTGTGCTTCTTTAGACATCATTATCCAGTTTTCTGATATCTGGTATCTAGCTAAAATATGATGAGATTTCAGGAATGGTCTTTTTTGGAGGAGAAAAGCGAAAAGGTTCATTTCATTCGGATATTTTTAATTGTTGAATGACTAATTCTATTTTCAAGTCCTTCTGACAAGGTTTTTGAGTTTCCTTAGCGAAGTTTTTGCATTTTTTTTTATTTCTAGCGACAATGTAGTGACCAGAGAAGTAGATGATCTTTTTGGTCGAGCATTACCTCCTTTGTGTGAAAAAATATTATGGTCTTTGTATTTTTTGTAAACTCTAGAAAACTGTTGAGATACTGATACAAAAAATTTCTGCAATCTTTGAAAAACGCTTGTATTTCTGGTCACATAAAGCTACTATTTGAGCTCTTTCAACTCAGCAGCTGCTGTACCATAAAGGGATAAATTTTAAAAAAAAAAAAATAATATTTTTCCAAGTTTTCAAGGTATTAAAAAAAATTTTGCGTTTTTTTTTTACAAAATCATAAATTAATTATTAATTTGAGCTTTTAATACATTAAAAGAACTCTAGAGAAAAATTAAGGAGGTCCAAAAAGAGCTATTATTACAAAAAGAAGCTATAGATTCATTTTTTTGTAAGTATAGGATTACATCAATTAACTTTTTTGATTTGACGTTTTTTTTGTACAAACTATATACCAGTAAGTGGAGCTACAAAGAGGTTTATATATTTGTGTGTTATTGTTGAATGAGCATACTTGTCAGAGGAATTGGGTGATGAATATACCTTCCACTCATCAGTCTGTATAATACTACCGCTTCTAATAACCTTTTAAATGAGCGGAATAATTGTATTGGGCATTTATAAAAAGGTATCGTTTCAAACATACCCACGGGCGGAGATATACTTGTATCAACCATTGTTAATGCGCAATCTGGTTGAAACTAAACCTCTTCCTCTGTGTGATTTAACAATTTTGCGCAAGTCCTTATTTCGTCAATTTAAAAATGTTTGTGAATTCTTCCCAGTCTAATTAGATATTTCTAAAATATATCTAAATATGTTAATTTTAATTTGAATAAAGAAACGTTTTGGAAGCTAATTTTGATTTCTGCATCAAGAAGTATATGATTATAAAAGCTTTTTTGCAGAAATAGAACAATTACTGAAATTCCTGCGTGAAAAAACAGAAAGTGTCGTTTAATAATGCACGCAATCCTGAATGAAACACCTACAGTTAAAACATACATCTGACTCCATCTGTTTATGCAAAATCATCTCATCATTACAGTATTTGCTGTTACAAACAAGGTCAAATAAAGTTTTTTCAAAAGAAAAGAAAAAATTCTTATTTATAAACGTCAAGGATTGCATAAAAATTCATAAACCATTTTTAGTAGGGGTAGTAAAATTAAAAACATATCAAGTGTACTTAGCGCCCAGTAGGGTAAGAAGTACACTTGATCTAGAGTTTTTTTATAATTTTTTTTTAATAAGGAATACTACACAGCTATAATGGGTAGATTAAAACTGAAAGAAAAGATAGTGTTGTAGAATGAGTTGTTAATGATTTCTCTAGAAGGATTTATTCTGAAAATATATAACTTTAGTTTTTAAATAGAGATGTTTCATGAATCCCCTTCATTTTTATACATTTAGTCTAAAAAAAACAGATAGAAACCTCGCATATCTAAAAAGAATTTGGAAATATAAAATTATACTTAGAGTATAGATAAATTCCTTTGAAGAATCTATTCCATCTTTTGTTATCTAATAAAATCCCTTTCAAGAATTGTTTCGAACTAGCGATCAAACATTAGTTTTGTTTTTATTAAAATCTTTAGTTATCATGGGCTGGTAATCAACGGTCGAATTCTATACCATCTAAAGTGTACGTCGAGTTTCACCATCTTGAAGAACCCCACCAATAAGCCAAAAAAGAGAAAGATTGTTGTAGTATTTGCGTGAATTTTTTTTGGGGGAGGGGGTTGGTAATTTTTACGTCATTTATGCTGTATAAAATACAAATTATCCAAGACTAGCAAAGTTACTATCTGGTGAAACTGGATTTTGACACAATCCTGATCGTTTTCATAAAGAGTTTGTGGCATTAACCACATTCGAAAAATTATCTTTTAAATAAAATTTTATAATTTAGCCTGAGAAGAATAGAATTAATAAATGACCTGCAATAAAAATTTTTACTTTAATAGAAAGGATATGGTAGGACAGTCGGCGGAAGAATGATGAACGTATCTGGCTAAACTAATCGCATTTTACAAGGCGTAAGTAAAGTTCTAAGATTTTTACCACTTTCAGTCTATCTTTTGATTTATTAGTAGAAATTACATAAATAACTCTAAAATGGCAATTTAAAGGTCAAATTACAGTGGTTAAGTACCAACATATGTTATTCTATTTTGTTCATTTTTAATATATCTGTCATACCCATTGGCTATGCTCTGAAAAATATTTATGTATTTTAAAATTAAAAAAAATGGTTCCATCATATCGTTATGGTAGAACCAAAATTCCTTAAATTCTTAAAACAACAAATATAAAATTCAACTCCGAATGACACCCTGTTGTTTAATTAGTTTTTAAATTAATTCTTTAGAAATTATTGTTTATTGTATTAATAAGTAAATAAAAAGATACTTTTTTTTTAATTACCCCAAATGAGCAACAATGATTCTAAAAGGGAAAGATTTCATGAGCTACCTCATTATAATAAATATTTTTCTCCAAAAATAACAATAATTGTGTAAGGACATCATTTAGAAGAAAATGAGAAAAATCAGCCTTACTATTTAAAAGTCACCCCCCCCCCCCCCCCAACTTTACATTGAAACAGTTTTAAGAACATTATCTGTAATTGTTTATTGAAAATGTAAAAAGAATGTGTTACTTACTGTTAGCATGAGAAATTATTTTTTTAACAAATGTAAATGTAAAAATCAACTACAACCTGACTGATTTGATAACTAAAACGTTGTGTAATTCTTAATTAAAACATTTTACCTTTCTAAAAGAATTGTTCAAATTTATCATGTTTCTTCATGTCATGTAGATACATCCATACAGGTTATTACTAAAAGTAAAAAAAATGGCTTGCATCAGTTTATTAAGCCCTGACGAAATCCAGAAATTTTTTAATTTTTTCATAATAATCTGCAAATGTTCATAATTTTCTATTTAAATGAAAAAAAAACTAGAGTCATGCTTGTGTTATTCTGCTTTTTGTTAAAATCTCTTCAGGTGTACATAAAAAATTATGATAGGGACTGTTTATCTGTCTTGATAAAGCTACTAGTCTTATGCAATAGGTGGTCCGAAGGATAAGGCTGCAGACTTCCGTATTGACAGCAACGGTGAGAAAAAACTCTTTTATTAAAATGACGCAAGGAAATAGTCTGGATATCGCGGAGGAAATTACCGAACTTATATTTTGGGCTTTTCATGGTGGAATTAACCAACAGATTGCACTTAAGCTTGATGGATAGGAATAAGTTAAAATTATTGTACCGTGGGAAATGTATTGAGTATCAGGAATCTTTGAATAGATACTTTGTTAGGGAGTGTAAGGAGGAGAAAAATCAGTACTTTACTCTGTATGATCAGGATGAGGAATTCAGAAAACAGGAGAGAATAAGAAACAAGGAAGAAGATTGAGAAAAAAAGGAGGATTTGAGGAGACAAGAAGAAGCTAAGAGACAGGAGGATTTAAGGAAAGCTGAAGAACTAAAAAAACAAGAGGAAGAAAGAAAAGAGGAGGAAGAAAAGAAGGAGACCAAAACCTTCACTCTATACAAGTCCTACTTCAGAATATGGTTATCTCGTCATAAAACGATCTACCATCCTCACCATGTTCATCACGCTCATATTTAACTGAGCCATATGGTTATAACAATATGTTTGGAGGATTATTTAACAACTACTAATCATAGCCAATAAAAACAATTATTACAATTACATTAAGACTTGTTTTTCTTTTTAGTCCATTCAAATAATCAATTTTCTTTATTTTTAATCCTTTTCTTATGGTAAATTCTAAAAACTATTTTAACTATTTAATAATATTCCGAGATTTTGGAAACTACAGGCAAGGAAACTATCTTTCTCTTAAAGAACACTGGGTTTAAATCAATTGAGAATAATAAAATACTTTAATGAAGACAATTAAGAAGAAGATCAAGAAAACACAGCAAGAAAAGGGCGGATTACCATTTCAGCATACTTGACAAGCATAACTTATAAAAGGATTAAATCAATTTTTTATTTTTTGTCTTCAATAAAGTCATTTTATTTTATTTTTATCAATTTTGATTTTTATAAATTCTATTGTGAATAAAAACCACAATATCTAAGATCACCGATTTGAATCCTTTTAGGGCATCATATGAAATTTCTTTAGTAGGTGCAAATTTAGTGAGTTTTACTATAATCAATTAACTAAATTTAGGTAGTAAATATTCGATCTAATATTTCAATAGATATATCCTTTTCTTTAAAAAGATTCGGGTATTTTTACAGCATATATTGCAGCTTTTTATGCTTAAAAAATTATTTTAATTTTAAAATCAGGTTTTTATTGGCAAAATACTTTTAATTTACTCATACAACATTGTTGAAAGAAAAGCCTTACATTTTAGATCAGATTTAAAATAATTAATTGTAAACAAAACTATTACATATATTTCCCAGCTATTTCTTTTAGATAAACCAGATAAGGCTTGTATTTTGTGATTAAGTGTGTGGTGTCCCTCTGGGACACGGCCGTTCTTTAAATAGAGCTCTATGAGACTCTCGTTACATATTCTTTTATTAAATATAATTTTATCAAAATTGTTTTTATTCATGATTCTTTATTTCTTCTTGATCCCCTCTTTTATTTGAAAATTTTTATAATAAAAATTTTTTAGAAAATAAAAACTTAAAACAAAATATTCAAATGTTATGCGGGGACATAACAAAGTGTTTATTGCGCTTAACCTTAATAAAATTACGAAATTATATTCAGTAAAGCAGGAAATCGAATATTATTCCGATATAGAAGATAATTAAAACATTCTGGTGAATCAAACGTATTTATATATTATGACGAAATATCTTAAGATAGGCTGTAGTAGGTTTACCCCCAAAACTAACAATTAGAAGAATCATAATGTGACTTTTTAGTAAAGTATCTTCTTATTACATTTAAAACCCCATCTATGTCTTTTTTTTAACAAGCACAATTAAAAGTCAAATGTCCCTTTACTACTTTTAATTATCTATTTGGACTTGAAAACTAATATCATTGTAGTTTTTAAAAAAAAAGACTAAATTTATTTTTCTTTCTATTTTTCTCCGCTATATCTTTTAACTTTCAAAAGCTTAAAGCTATAAAGCAATTTTAATATGGTCAAGAAAGATAGTTAAAGTGTAAAATTTAATGTACTTTTTATCTAAAAGCCATGAACTCGAAACACTTTTGAAGACAAAATGATCATTAAAGTTTTTTTTTTTGCAAGATTTTTAAAAGTGCAAAAGGATGTGAGCCATGGCGACCATTTTAAATCAAAAAAATAAGAAACAGCGGTGTAATAATTGAAGTTTTCTAAGCTTCTCTATACAATATTCTTTAATTACATTATGTATTTTAAGTTTAAAAACTCACAGCAGATAAAATTATACTGGTAAATTCAAAAGTAAAGCGTCACAAGGAGATTTTTTCGCGTGACAAGTGATTAAAACAAGTTTTTTTTTGTTTTGAATTAAAAGTATATCTTATCTTAAAAATCCTTCTCTCAAATCATTACCTTAAGATTTTTCAAAAAAATTTCTTTCAAGTAGAACTTCTCTCTATGCTAAGTTGTACAAATATTTCGAGATGTAATCTGCCCTTTATTTGCGGTGTTATCCTTGTTTTGTCTTCAATAAAAGTTATTTTTTTTTTATTCTTCTAAGTGTTACCTTAATTTGTACACTGATAATATGCTTAGAAAATAATGTGTTTTTTGATATCTTTCTATACTACACCTAAAACTTTACCAGAATTTCCTACCAAACTATTTGAAAAAGACGATCTCTTAATCGATTTATTTTAATATCTAACTATTTCTCAAGAAATCATTAAAAACTAATGTTTTACCTATCTTTGTTTCTAAAATTTTATTTTTTCTGTTCTAAGTTTACCTTTTTATATTGTTTTAGCCAAATATTCGTATTTTAAATTGTCCGCACTTTGCTTTTTTGACTAACCTGCGTAAATTTTTGACTTAAGAAATTCTAAGATCTTATCAAAGAGCATTATTACGCTTATAAATAGCAAATACCGCAACTTTTTTATCTTTATTAAGCGTAAATGACCAAACCTTTTAAATCTTGTCTGAAAGTGTCTTTTTTTAGACACGAATTCTTGACATGTTTCTGTTCAATTTTTTCGGGGAATTTTCTTTATATAAACCTCAAAATTTATCATAACAATGTTTTTTAGCTCTAACTTGATTCTCTAGTGACTAGATTTGAAAAAATAGAACTTCCCCGTACACACCTAAATTAATTTTTGTATTCTTAAGAGTTCTTGTAAATTAGAAAGTATTTTGCTACGAAGTTCTTATCTTCTCCTAACCATCACTAATTCTCAATGTCTGGGTTGTAAACTCTTGGACGCGACAAGTGCTTAACCAGTAAACGAGAAAATCAGGTCTCTTTACACTGTCTTATATATTTATGTCTATTCTTTTTAATACTATTTATAACTAGCAAATCTATCCTGAGAAAACAGAACTATTTAATATTTTAACCCTATCTTACTATTTTTAAAAATGCTGTATTTAAAATGTTTCTTAAGTTTTACAAAAAACCCCAAACCTTAAAAAAGAAGAAGCTTTAAATTTTTATAAAACAACCAGCAAATGTTTAAAAGATGATTTAAAAGTCAATTAGAGCTATTAATCTTTTTCAAGTAATATCCGCCACTTAAACATTTTAACAACTTATTCTTACTTTTTTTTATATTAGGGTTAGAAAATAAAAAAATTTATAAATAGACTAGCAAAGTTATCCCGTTTAAAACGGGAATTCAAATTACTTTTGTAATTTTTTTCTTCATAGGTTTTAAAAATCCTTCAAGCTTCTGGATAGCTATTTGATTTTGCAAAAAAAATAAATAAATCTTAAATAAACATACGAAAGATTAGATTGCAACAAAGTACACATAAATCTTCTTATAAGACAAAAATAGACATAAATTTAGGCTTCTAATTGTAAGGCTATGTTGCATATGAATAAAGATGGTTATTAGAAAACATGGGTTCATTTTAATAAGAAAATATATACGTAAAAAGTAAGTATGTCATAACCGGGCACACATCTGACTGAGAGAGTTCACCAGGATGGACATGTCTGAAAAGAACAGGGTTTCAAGTTAAACTTTTCATTTAAACTCTTGTGAGTTCCTGGGTGATGTTCATAATCTTATTGGGGTTAAAGTAAAATTTATTTTATCTAAATCAAAATTACTCTAGAAAATTCTAGCCGAATAAATAATAAAAAATATAATTTTTAAAATGTGGGTTAATACCACGTGAGTAACTACGAATCATACAAATGTATACCAACAAGCTCTTCTGCAGATTTTGCACTTTTTATTTTTTACGTTTTTCTCAAAAGAGGGATTAAAAAAACATTCTTTTGAAATATATGATGATAGCGGAGTCCCATATCGTTTAAAGAACTTTGATGTTTACGGATTCTTGTTTTCTTTCTTGAAGTAATAGATCTTTTGACCTTCCAGCATACTTCTTTTTAACAAAACAACAACATGAATCTAAAATTACATATTTGACCTCAAATCTATACAAAGCACACACAAAAATGCTCATCAAACAAAAAATGAATATAAATTTTAGTTTAAAACGGTCTTGATCCACAATCAAAACGTTAAATTCTTTTGAAATCTTGTGTTCTTTTACTTTTAAAATAGGGGTATCATCATATTAATAAAAGGATTTCACCATTAATTTTTCAAACCCCGAGTTTAAGAAAAATACAAAAAAAAATCAAAAGAATTTAAAGTTATGTTTTTAGCTTAAGACAGTTTTAAAGTCCCAAATTCCTATTTCTTTTTGTTTTATAAGCATTTTTGTGTGTACTTTGTGTTAATTTGATGTTTAAATCTTCTATTTTAGATTCATGGTGTTGTTTGTTAAAAAAGAAGCATATCGGGAGGCAAAAGATCAAAATTTTTGGAAAAAAGACAAATAATGATACATTAACGTCCCGTTTTAAACGGGATACTTTTGCTAGTCATATTAATAAAAGGATTTCAGATTTATTTTTTAACCCCTATTATAAAAAAAAAGATAAAAATATATGAAGAAAAGTACACAGTTCTGATTATGGCTTAAGACGATTTTTAAGTCTAAAATGTCTATTTATTTTTGTCCGATAAACATTTTTGTGTGTACTTTGTATTAATTTGAAGTTCATATCTGCTATTTTAGATTCATGCTATGTTTTGTAACAAACGAAGATTACTGGAGGGTCTAAAGATATATATAGCTCTTAGAAAAAGGGCAAATAAGGATACATCAATGTCACGTTTAAACGGGATAGCTCTGCTAGTAAAATTTAAATCTTTTTAATTAGATGATTTGCGAGCTGAGGTCTTCATATATATTTTCTATCTATATATCCTAATTTTTTCCTTTAATAGGTTTAATCAAAAATTGTACAAATCATCCTGTCGAAGTAATCTGTCAATCTAGAGAACCAATTATTAAATTTCTGTGGTAATTTGTTTACTGCAATATCCATCTTTAATGCTTTAAACTAAAACGTCTTAAAAATCATTACCTTAGCACATATTTAGTTTGACGTGGATTGTTCCTTAAAATCGTATATTAATCCACATAATTTCTTATTTATTGTTCTAGAACAATTTTTTTTATAAGTAAAATTCAACCCCCAGAAAAAAACAAGATGCAGATGACCTTTAAAAGACTCGTCAAACATATTCCTTTAACAACCCCTTAGTTTTCAATCTATGTTTTTTTTGGAAACTTTCTAGGTTTTAGACGTCCTGTTCTCCTACCCTAACTAAACCGTAAATTCCACGTCCCCAACCATTTAACATTTTTCAAAGAAGTATAAAGTAAATGGAGTATGTTTTTGTTAACAACGTAATTACAAGTCAAAACTTAATACACTTTCATAAATATCGAAAGTAATACTTATTAGAAAGAATGAAATAATAGGGATCTAAGGTTAAGTTTAAGAGCAACTTAGGCACTTAACGCATGTAAAGTTTCACCTTTTCGAAAAATTTAATTAAATAAACTAAGAATATTTAGCATTTTTCAAGCGTGTGTGGCATTTGATTTTTTATTTTTATTTTTTCCTATCGCATTTAAGTTTCCTTTTTTGATTTTGATTGTAATCCTTTTAAACCCCATCAAAAAGATAATCTTTGAACAGAGGGAGAGCCTTTTTGTGTGGACAAGACATCACTTGAAACTTCTTTTAGAATGTAATTATTTTAAGTTAAGCATAGAACTATTTACATTATCTCTATGAAAGATAGAAGACTTTAACAAATATAAAAATGATAATTAAAAAAATAAAATGTTAGAAAAAGAAGAAGAGGAATAGGCATAACCATAACAACATAATATGATTGGATAAGACAGGCTCGAAGTAAATCCAATACTGATTCTTAACTAAATAAATAAAAGAGTTTTAAATTAAATATCATTTTTTTGTTTCATAACATTTTACGTTACTTCATGTTAGATTAAACGAAATATATTAAAATGAATTGTTTAATTATGTATAAATTGTCGAGTGAATTAAAATGTTTGACGGCTATTTAAAGTGATTTAAAAATTAAAATCAGTGGAAGATTAGTTCACTTTTTATTACAATTCTAATGATTACTTATAACTTGTGTATGAATATTATATTAATAATTTATTTCAAATAGACTTTTAACATCTTGGTGAATTTTCTTAGAGCCTCAGCTACTCGTACAATAATTCACTTTAAGGAAATTAGATCGTTTTCAGTAAATGAAAAAGATATTCAAACAAATATAATTTAGAAAAGCTAAAGATTTTAAAAATCTTCTTTATAAATTTAGACTATTGATTTAAAATTGTACACAATCTTCGCACAAATATCCTAATATCTATTCTCAAATTTACTTATCATGCTCAATTAGAAGTTTTTTGGTGAGATTTTAGTCTTAAATTTTAATTATAGAAGAAAATTGAAAATGACTAATTAATATTAAAAACCTTTCCTATAACTGAAAAAAAAGAAAGCCCTTTCAAATGAATAAATTATTAAAAATCTGTACTGTTAATTCTAATTCTATGGATGCATCTAGTAGTGATATTTGTTGAGCTGTGTGTTGTATAAACATTTTCTAGGGTATCAATTTACAAAACTTACTTGCAGAGAATGCTTTGATGCATAAAAAGGAACTGTTAGCAGGATATGGTAAGCAGCTTTTCTCCACGCTTTTGCGTCTTATCAAAGTATGATTTCTTTTTTATGCTTTATATTCAGTAGTAATCTTAAGATTTTGAATACTAATACGGTAAATTATTCTTCTGTACCTATTTCCCCTTTTGATCAGGAAGAAGGAAATTTATTAAAGGAAAATATGATCGAAGAAGAAAAAGAGGAGGAAGTGCAAGTAATGAAACGGAATATGATAATAGGAAACACAGGAAAGGAAATTTCTTCCCCCCGAAGAACCCAGGTACTCAGAAGCCGTTCTAAGTACCTCTTTGGTATCCAAATTTTTCATATTTCTGGATCCGAACGGCAACATTCTTATTTGTTCTATCTTACTGTTACTTGAAAGCAAATATGCTCTTGACTATCTTCATCTATTTACATCTTGTTTTTCCGGAGTCCTTTTATTTACTACAGAATTAATTTATGATACTTATCAATTGTACGAAGAAAAAAGGTTATTTATTTCAACAGTACTCATCTCCTTATATATATATATGTATGTGTCGTGTATGTTTTTTGATTTGAAGTGAATGTAGGATTTAGCTTTTGCCTCAAGCAGAGACTAAGAGTGGTTTTATTGAAACCAAAAGAAATGTAGTCGTTCAAAGCTAGGGTAACTTTATTAATGCTGGTATTTTAGATCTAAGGTTTTTAACTTTCGTAAGGTTATATGGGGATTGGAGTGTACTTACTGAAGAAAACAAATTGCAATTTTGTATCATGAATAGGACACATCAAAAATGATAGTTTATTTTATCGAAGTATTAGTAGAATATCTAACGGGTTCCTCTTAACATTACTAGAAACTTTTTTTTAATGTTTAAGCAGTTTTTGTATCAAGTAATTTTACTAAGGAAGGATCCTACTTAGTTATGTTACATTCAATCAATATAACCATTGCACATCTTTAGAAATCTTCAAATATTGCAGCACATCAAGATGAATTCGAGGCGACAATTTCGGTGTGCACACTTATAGTAAAGTACATTTTGCGAATGCTCTTACCAAAATGGTTCTTTTTTCTAAAAGTTCTTAAATATCTCTTACTTGTTCTAAAATGTTCTATCATCAACATCCACCGTTACAGAAAAGGTTAGAGAATATGGAATTAGGACTTAATTAAAAAATAGTATTTTTGTAAAAATTTTAGATAAATCTTCCCAAATGTCTTAACTCTTGTCTTTAAAAATTACGTTAAGTAAATAGACGTTCCCCTCCATTTAAATGTTTGTTAAACATTCTAGAAGATTCAGCTTTCTATTATTTACATTGCAAAGTAGCGTGCTCGTTTTTACTCTCTCAAAAAAAAACAAATAAATCCTTCAGCACTGTTTTAAATACAATTTAAGTATACGCCTTTTCATTAGTCAGAACTTCAGAAAGTCTATCTATCTTTTTATGTAAATTGTAAAAAAAAATTTCATTAGTCATCATGTCTAAACAAATTACCGTATAAACAAATAAAAACCAAAACTTTTTACCTGCATGTGTTAAAAAGACTTCCGCCAAAAAAATTATGGATTAAAATATTAATTTAATCAATTGTTTTGTAATTCTTAATGTCCTTCAAGCTACTTGGTGTACATATAATTTAAAAATTTATTTGTTATTGCCATTTTTATTACTTTTTCAATGAATAATAAATATTCGCTAATTTAAAAAAGTTTGCAGAAGAATACTAAAACAGTGAGCTCAGCTCTAGCATAGTCTATCGTGCCTTCCTGGCACCAACCTTGCACAGTTAAATTTCTATATCTCCTTTTTTCAAAAATAAAATTTTAGTATTTCTTAATTAAATTTCATGGTGGGTAAATAAATAAGTAATTCAAGAATTGATCTTAAAATAAACATTCTTGTATGTTGAGCTATAACATATTCTAATTCCTTATCTTTAATTTCCCATTTATTGAAAATTTTATTTAACACGTTCTCGACGGTTCGACTTAAATTTTTTTTTGTTGCACAGCACTTAATTGATGCTACGCTTCATCTAGTGTGGGTCACCAGTACTACGTGCCGGAATAAAAGTTTTAAAATGTTAATAATAGAATCACATACTCTGAGTAATAAACATAGGGAGAGGCATTTGTGACAGTATGTAAAAGTTTTATTTTAGGATAACGCGTAAAAATCAGAGTTCTTTTTTTTCAAAACGTTAGGAGCTGTTTGTCCCGTACCATTTAAATAATTTAAATAAATATGTTTCAAAACATTATAAGGCAAAAGACAATAGAATTATAAATTGAGTATGAACCCTTTTTAACTAAATATGTTGGAGAGATTAAGTTTATATTAGACCACTTCGTTGGCAATGTAGACCTCTTTGGATCTCCTGGTATTTCTTTCTGTAGTGGCTCATTGCATCGGGTTTCTCGTCGAGCTTCCATTATAGCTCTCAAAAGTTTATTTAAAGGACTTTGGACTGGATATAGATGCTTTGAACCTGTTTTTTTATTGCATATCTTTCCAATATTGTCGATGAAAGTTTGTTATCAAACCATCCCAGGTAACTACATATTGAATAATCACGGCTTTGTATTGCTTTATAGCTAAAAAGGATAAAAGACAACAATAATATTTCAAATTATCATGATATTAATGTATCTAAAATTCAGTGCAGGAAAAAGCTTGAGTTGGTGTGATTGTACAAAAAAAAATAAGAATACCCTTAAATTTCTTATGCAGAAATGGTAAATATTCGAATAAGAATTGGTCGATTCCTTAGAGAAAACAGTGGTGCGCAATCTGAGGATGACAGACCAAAATTGGGACGCAAGAATTTTTCATAAGACTCAAGAAAAACATATAGTAAAGGTATAGAAAAAATACTATGTGTTTGCTCGTAAAGGAGGATTGGAAAATAATCTAAGAATTTTTATAAATAGAACCATGGTTTTTTGGTAACAACACTAAGAATTCTCTTTTGAAGAGGCATAGCGGAAAGGACTTGTCAAAAAGGGGCCATTGACATAAAAAATTGCTCACTACTAGATTAAAGGATTAGATATATGTGAGTTTTTTTAATTGAAGAAGGAATTAAGCTGTTGATTTTTTTGCTGTAGAGTTTCTAGGGAATTATAAGTGTCACGGAGTTAGCGTCTTCTTATGAATGTCACTCCCTTCACTTCCAGTAACTAAAATTTTTTTTATAATTTTTGTTTATTATTAAAGAAGGGAAATATTAGACTCTACATGAAAGAAATAAATTTTTTATGTTTAACCCTCCGATTTACCTGGATGAGTCAAGCTTTCCAAAAGAGATTTGAAGCTTCGGATCCTGTTTTTACAATTTTTTTTTGAAGAGCCTTTTTGACCAAATCTATTTTCACGGATCATTTTTAATTTTTCTTCTGGGAATACAAAGCAATTAGCTTTATTTTAAATTCGTTGGGCGGACTCTATCAGAATTGCCAAGATCTGTTTTGTGTCTTCGCCCTCTGTTCAAAAACCGTGTCTTAGAGTGACGACCATAAAACACAGATAAACCATATAAGAACGGTCTTCCTTTTTTAGTTTTTTTTTCGTTTCTTTTTTATTTTAAGGTCGAGTTCATTAAAAACACTTCTACAGCTTAAAGGTTGACGCACATCTCATGATAAATAAGTTTTTTTGTAACACACAATAGCATGGTTTTATTTCTAAAAACTAATCTTTTTATAAACTTATGCTCAATATCCATATGTTCGTTGTGTCAAGATTTTGGATAATAATCCAAACCATTGTAGCGGCTTTTTTATAAGCGCACTCAATAACAAACTAAGTAATGTAACATTACTTCAACAAATGAGAATAATCTTTTTGTACTTTAAAGTTTTACATATATTAGCCTTATATTCTAATTTTAACCGTTGTGCCTATTTAAGCAATAGAACTAGGATCCTGTAGCTAACCGTTGTTGATTGTAACCATAACAATGTTCATCATTTTAGTAGAATTTTTGTAAAGGTTCTACATAATGTTTATTTTCCTTTGCAAATAGATCATTAGAATGTTTTTACGACTATCTAAATTACACTTTCGAAATTGGGCTTTGATAAATTAACCCCATTGAACAGACCTTGAATAACAAATAGAAAGTCTTATTTTATATTTTCTAAAAATCTTTGTGTTAATCTTCAACTAATGCTTTTATGGTATTAATTATGCACTTTAAAATATTTAATTAGATTACTTCTTGTTCTAGAACACTCTAGAACAATTTATCTAAAATAGTTTTTAGACCCTGATCAAAGAACTAAAAGATGAAAAAAATATCAAGGAGCTCGATAAGCCAACAAGATATTTACATAACAAACCAGTTCTTCGCCGGAAAGTCCATCGTGAAGAACTTTTTAGTGCTAAATTCTGCCCGGTTATAATGCCACAGCCTTCTTATGATTTTTTAAAATCTTTTCTCAGTCATTGGGAGGAGCACAGTTTTCACATTATAAAGTTTTGAATAAAATTACATCTCTTAAATTTTTATTAACACAATTGTTGTTCTTGTTAGCGCAATTTCTATCTCGTCAACCGACTTTAAAGGGAGTAAAAAAAAATTAATAATAATAATTTTTATAGGGAAAAATGTACAGTGATGCGAAAAAAATTGTCAATATTTTTTAACTGACATCAAAAAGGATAATTTAAATCTTCACGAGAATGACCAAAATATCATAATAATTTCCAACCCGTTTTTGGTAAGGCCACTGTGCATGATTAAAACTTTGTATCTTTGTTTTAATATATTCTCTGAAAGAGGGAGTAGAAAATTTATAACTTTTAACAATGACAACCATCAGTTCGTGTGTAATATGAGTCATGTAAAAGGTTTGATTTTTAGGACTCTTTCTATTCAAATATTTCAAAACATAACCTTTTTCATTGTTCGATTCCTTTTATTAGAGAATAACAGCAAAAATTTAAAAAATTGTTTAAAGCTCAATTTTAATTTTCATGCATTAAGGAGTGATAGTCCGATTTCAACTCAAATGAATGGGATAAAGAAAGGTTAAGCTATTCTGTAAATTTTTCTCTTTAACATTTTGTAGTTAATTTCGTTATAGAAGGAATTAAAATTAAATGCGAATTTCCTAATTATCAAAAAAAATTAAATTGATATTTTTTTTTTTTTTTTTTTTTTGTGCCACAGGTAGGGAATCTTTATAGAGACTATGTGGGTGAACTGTGGTTCAGTCCACCCGAGTACTGTGAGATTCCTACTCACTAAAACCCCTCCTTTATGTAAGCCTTTAACCATACCCATCTGGGCTTTGATTCGGGTTCCCAACCACTAGCCTTGCCCTAATCCATGCCGCACAACTAGATACACGTAGACAGTAAGGCGTTGGTTAGTAACCCTGGTAAGTAGCATCACGTACTGTTATAGTCGGGGCCTTCATATCTTCAACTGATTGCATCACACCCCTCTTTACACTACCACTCTATGGATTGGACTCCAGTCCTCACCTGTTGTTTCGAGCCGTTGCGCTTATTCCGATAGGTAATATCCACTGGACCTTGCACCCACTTTCTAGCGCTCCTTCGATACTATAAAGTCTCACCTTGAAAGTTTTGAGTCCAGGCTGGATTCGACCCGCAGCCATAAAATCCTCTCGGACTGGATGCTCTCCCACTGAGCCATGTTAAGTGATATTTGATATAGAATATCACAAAAGCTTTTTTTTTGTGGGTGAAAAAACCCACGATCATCCATCATTGGATCCTGCGTCACCCAACAAAGCGTGCATTTAAAATTAATCAGTTCACCTGGGGATAGATTTAGGATATTTCAATAACAGTAGAGATTTTGACCAAAGTAGTAGGGACCAGATAGTAGGAGGTTCCCAAGGTCATGCTAGTAAAATAATAGTTTAGTGGATATTATTTAACTTTAAACCAAGTTCCTGCTTGTACAGACAGTATATTTTTTAAAAAGTCCTTTCATGCTTTCTCCTGAAATTGTGTTGGATAAAAACAGTTATTTATCTTAATATTTTCAAATTTACTACTTCTTTTTTACATGTATCATAGAATTTGGTGTGATCTATAGGCATTAATACCGGAAACAGCTAATTGAGTTAGCATGAGCATAAACATATTCCGTAGTGCTACCACAAGACAATATTTATTAAGTTAACAAATTTGGTTAGAGTTTTAACCATAAATATTCCCAACTTAAAACAGGGTAAAAAGCCTTGAAGAACAAAAATTATTTTTCTGTGGCAGCTTTTATTTTTCAAAGAGTAATGCGATAAATTGTCCTAATTTTTAATTGTAAATGACTAAATTACTGCAATAAGCACTTTATAATGTCGATTTGTTTACAGTCCTTAAATCGTTCACTAAAATGAGATTTCAACTGTATTTTATTAAAACATTTAGTTTCATGTTTTTCTACTCGGCTCGACAAAGTTTACGATTAAATAGTGTATTTCAATAAACCCACAGGTTTGAATTTTTTTTGTAAAAAGAAAGAGATAATACGTCCTTTAAAATAAACAGACATGTTAAAAATTGTATTGTTTCTCGAATTCATTGTGCATATTGTTGTAATAGCTATGAGCTGAATGTTGTCAAACGATTTCGTGGGACACATAAATTGAGAAAACAGTTCTTGCAAAACCTTTGCTCGATTAATCAAAAAACCTTCTCTATATCAGGAGATTTATCAGCGTTTATGGATTTACGTCTTCTTCAAGTTTTTTTATATTCTTTTTATGACTTTTATTCCAGTAATCTTAAATTTTTAAATACCCATACAACTGAAAATACTTCATGACCTGTTCCCAGGTGTCGAATATGAAGAAACTCTATAAAGAAAATACAACTTCAAGGAGAAATTGGTTAGAATAAAGAAAGAAATTGTTCAATTTTCAAAATAAAGAAACTCGATAAAGGAATTATGGAATCTACCCACTCAGGAACAGCAAAATCCTTGCTTGGCATTCCAAAATTACATCCTTTACAAAAACTGAAAAAGATCATTCTGAAAGTAGTTTACGGGCATATTACGGGGGTTGATTTCTTGGTATGTCTTCCAATTCATAATTTTGTTTATCATTTGTTTGTTTCTTTACTACTACAGATTAACAACCAAGTTGTCAAAAATTGGAAAGAAAAAATGCATTGTATTTGAATACATTAAATTTAAAATAAACAATACTTTAATGAAACCACAAAAAAAAAGATTGCGAACCAGCGGAAGAAAAGGAAAAACCCCTAGAATCATAAAGTTAACGGGTACACCCCAGCATACTTAGAAAGCGTAGCTTATTAGTGTTTTTAATCCATTGAATTTTATTTTCACTACTTTTACATTGGAGATCAATTCTTAGGTGTTGGCTATGAAAAAGAGGGAGATTTTATCTTACCAAGTAATACAAGAAATGGTTTATAAGAAAAAATAAAAACTGATTATCCAAAATAAATAGTGAATCGATTAATGCAGGTATTATAGATTTAGGATTCTTAACTTTGTTGCAAATTGAGGACATTGATGAGTTGAGCGAGGATCTTAAAGGTTGCAATTCTATATATGAATAGGTCATATTGTAAATATATTTTGTATTAAGATATTGCTTAGTGTATCCAACGTAATTTTTTAACATTTTTAGAATTTTTTTTATTGATGTTTAAGAAGGTTTTGTACCAAAGTGCGTATCAGAAGCGGATCTACTTAATTATATATATGTATAAGAATTACTTTATTCCAAAGCTTAATATAATATCTAATATCTGTGCCCAAAAAGATGAACTAGAAGCCGACATATTTTCTGACAAGGGCTTAAATCCCTCGAGTTTGCCTAAAGCATTAATTAAACTAATATTTGCAAGGGGGGCCAAATCTTAATAATCATGTATTGTCAGTATTTCTATCTGGTCCATCCATCACTTGAAACAAGATTAAAAAATATTGCAGAATTAAATCAAGGCTAGATTGCAATGGTATTAAGTACTTTGCATCATTAACATCTGTCTCGATCCCAGTGAGAATTTTTGGAGTCTTTTAGCGGAAGAAATAAGGTCATAGAACATTATTAAAGTTTTTTAAACATGGTTACAGATTTTATTACAAATATCTCACACAAACCGTCAGAAGATAAGTCCTTTGAAAAAAGCTATGTCTTAAAAAATGTCATCTTTTGAAATCAAAGTTAGGAAGGGATTTAATAAAGAGACTTTGCAAAAGGAACATGTGGTTATGCCAATCGAGGCTTAAGAATTAGAACTAGTATTTCACTGGAAGATGTTATCCCAAGCGATAGTATCTCTCTAAGCACTTTTCTACTATTGGCCCACTTGACCTTATCACATTCTTTATTATTGTATATTATTTATTGATGGTTTTAAATGGGTTACAAATTTATATTTTTTAATATGTAAGAAAATACACATTTATCTTCAAAACAAACAAAAAAGATGAAAGATAGTCTCGGCAATTAAAAATTTTAAGAAATTGTCAAATTAATTTTAACTGACTTTTATACAATTCAAAAGTCTTTGTGTGATACCTCCCAAAAAGACGACCAAAACATAAAAATGCTTTCTATGATGCTCTCAACCCTGTATGCCAAAAAGTAAATTGTTATTGAAATATTCATTTGCCAAAATTTGGTCTTGGGGTTAGAATATTATTTTTATTTATAATAAATTTTTTAGTAAAAATCACCCATTATGTGGAATTAGCTATTCCCACAGTTTCATTCAAAAATACTTCATTAATGTTAATATAAAGAATAAGTCATGTGCATATATTTTTTTTCTGCTGGCAGTTAAGTTAAAAACCCCCAAAAATTTTTTTTGCTTATTTAACCCCAAAGGGGGGTCGTCTTTTACAAAATTTTCAATGTGGGTATATTTTCCAAAGAGGAGTATTTTGGGCAGGGACGATTTATTATATTTTACGTCGAGTCACAAAAAAACTAAAAGAGGCATGCTTAAAAATGCTTATTGTGGGGTTAACTATAGCAAAATTGTAAAATTAACTCTTCAAGGTACTCTTATATTACGCTTTTTTGTAACAAACAAACGTAAATTAAAAATTGATTGTTCCTCGTTTTCCCAAGGAGAAATCTTTGGGATAGATAATAAAAATCTTTTATTAATAAAATTCTTATTTTTATAATTTTAACCCCTAAGACGAAAAAAAATAGAAAAAAATGTAAAAATATTAAGTCTGTGATATTGCTCAAAAATGAACAAATAGTTTGATATGGGACTTAAAAAGGATTTTAAAGCATTTTTGTGGGATAATTATACAACTTGAAGTATTTTCTTCTATTGTTGATTTGATTAAATTTCAATAAGACTTAACAAGATAAACTTACGAAACAGAAAATTCCAAAAATAAATCAAGTAATGGGTCTAATAACAACAAACGACTACCGTTTAAAACGAAGAGCTCTGCTATTTTATAAATAAAATTTAGGGCAGTGTGATACCACCCATAAACCTTAAGATCTCTTAAAGCAGTCTCCTTCATTTTAAAATAGTCCAATAATAATTGAATAACTTTTTTTTTCTTTAGTTTTCTTTCTGTTTTTCATCAAAGCTTCTCATCTTTATTTTTTTCTACTATATAAAGGCTAAAGAAGGTTACAGTAAATAAACTATGGTCACTTAAACTCAAAAAAGCAATTTTAAAAAAACTTTTTCTAGAAAGTGTTTCTTTGTGGTTCATAATACTTCTTAGGCCAAAATCTTTTAAATCCAATATTTGGCAAAAAAATTACCTAATCAATTTTAAATAATTTAATTTTCCGCCAGTAGGCAAAGCAAAAAAATTCTACGATATAGGACAATTGTGAGCAATTTTAAAGTCGCGATTTAAAAATTGGGAGTCCCATAGGCTCCAGTGGGAAGGGAGAGCATCCAGTCCGAAAGGATAATGGTTACGGGATCGAATCAGGGACTTGAATAGTCTTCGAAGGAGAGATTAGAATAAGTAGGGTGAAAGGTCCAGTGGATATTACCTATCGGAAGACTGTGCACATGGTTCGAAAACCGGTGGGAGACTTGAGTCCATCCATAGTGAGTTGGTAGGTCAGAGGTGTGCTGCAATCAGGTTGAAGATTATAAGGCGACTATACCAGTACGATGATGCTCTCTACCCGGGTTACTAACACAACCCTAATACGTTACTGGGATCTACATGTCGGCAGGGATAGGGCAAGGTATAGTGGATAGGTTCTCCGGAATCAAAAGCCCAGCCAGATGGGTTATGCTTAAAGGCTACATAAAAGGAGGGGGTTTTTAGTGAGTAGGAATCTCACAGTACTCGGGTGGGACTGAACACAGTTCACCCCCAGCGTCTCTATGAAGATTTTCCCCAACCTGTGGCACCAAAAAAAAAAAATAAAATAAGGGACCCCCCCCCCTTACACTTGGCCGGTGGGTGTCTTGAGCCACGACAGCTATTCAAAAATACTATTTAATATTATTCCATTTACGAACAATGAAGCAGAAGGGTTACATTTTTCACTGAATAGAAAAATATCAAAATCCACTAAGTCCAAGCCATAGTGGAGGTTTTAAAATGTTTACGCTATAGAGATCATATCAGGTAATTTCTCATGTACTAACAATTCGCTTATTATGGTATTCTTACCATAAATTCCTTATTTATTTTTCCATCCATTATTTACTAGTTATTCCCGGTAAAAATTATATAAGGGAATATCCCCAACAAGGGATGGAGTTTTCTAATAAAAAACATTTAGAAACATTTTACATGTGGGATCCACAGGAGGACTCGTCAATTAATATTTAAAATTTTTAACACATATTTGAATAATATATATTTGCATACGTAGGGGATACCACCCATA
Organism: Byasa hedistus; assembly: GCA_029286795.1. Taxonomy (NCBI): domain Eukaryota; kingdom Metazoa; phylum Arthropoda; class Insecta; order Lepidoptera; family Papilionidae; genus Byasa; species Byasa hedistus. Next base: position 4,964 of record JAGSMW010000070.1, on the reverse strand, counting down.
ACAAATAATCGGAAACCTCCCTATACCGGACCGTAATGAATTTATCGGATCGTAATGAATTTTTTTAAGGGTCCCCCCTTATGGCAAGACTTTTTTTTGAAAAAATTATTGATGAGCAAAAAATTTACCAGTGATGAAATATTGGAGTTAAGTTTCACAGAAGAATTTATTGACGAGATGTTCATATCTGTGTGAGATCAAAATATCTTTTTAGCATGTCTGGGAATTATTCCCAACTTTGCGCGATGTACAAAATGTCTAGATAATCCATGTATGAGATATGTAAAAAAAAATCAAAAATAGATGGGTAGTTTGGATTTGTAAACGACCATGTACATTTACGAAATCAATAAGGCATAACACTCCTTTTAATTCATCGAGACTTAAATTAAACCTATTTTTAGATTAATGTATAAATATATAAATAATTTAAACTTGGGGACATGCCCATGAATTAACTACGGTTAAAACACACAGTAACTGAGTTATACATATTGATTAGAAACGTGATTGTCAATTATATAACTACATTAAATGATAAGATGGTGGGTATGATTCAAGACAATCAGTCTATCTATGTAGAAATAGATTGAAAGTCTTTTTTTAAGGCTAAATATAATAGAGGTGCACACCTCTGACAGTGTATTGTGGGTGGCGTCGAAAGAGGTACCAATCGCGCCTTTATTGTCCTGGATGGATAGAAAACAAAGAAACGATGTGATAAATGTATTTCGAAAATGACAACCAGGGAAGTATAATTATAACTGATTGGAATGGAGATCTTATAAAAGTGCTTTAGAGAAATGGAAGTTCATACTTCATTCCACAGTAAAACCAAGCTTAAATTCATCAATCAGATAATATGCTATCATAATCACAAATTGAAGGTTTTTGGTCACTAACAAAAAGGTATTTTACGTCATAAAACATGGAATTAACCAATCTCACATAAATGAATCTCTTTTACACCTTTTTTTTAAATAAATGGGGTTTAGAGTCAAAAAAAGAAAAAGACTTAATACATTATTGTTGCTCCTAAAATTAAAGGATTAAAATTTTATTTTTTGTTTTGATTTTTTTCTTTTCATGACGGTCCGATAAATTCCTTACGGTCCTTATAGGGAAGGTACCAAAGACATCTTAGGTATTAGGTCGCCAATACATGTGTGGTATATGTACATACTTTCATTTTATTCCTTCAATTATTTTACTCTTTTTTCGTGGTTCCCTCCTAAAATTATATAAACCAAATATATATTGTTGGAGGAATAACAAACATAGGGTATTTTAATTATAAAAATAATATTATTCTTCAAACATGACCCCCTCTAAAGTAGCATTATGTTTTTTTATTTCTTTAAACTGCAGTTACTATCCAAAGGCCCCATTTTTACGACACTTATTGCAAAACAATCTTACAGAACTTTTGTTTTTAAAATCCATCTTAACCAATGCTTCTGTGTGATAGATTAAATCGTCAATACTATTATTTCTTGAGAGTTCTAATATTCTCATCTCATTGTTAGGCCACATTTTGGTTAGCAAGAAATTTGGTTGATGGTAGCTTTTTGGGGGCCCTATTTTTTGAAAAAAATTTATAATAACAACCCAACAAAACCCCTAAAATAAATTACTGAATCTTTTTAGACAGACTGAAACCGAGCAAGATGCTTTTAACCTCTCTGTGTCTTTGAATCTTATCAATATGAGCCCAAAAAGTGTGAGTGTGGTAAGTTTGATGCATATCAAAAGGGCAAGATAAGACATGGAATCGATGGCCGTTGGAGATGTTATGTTAAGAACTGCCGAAAAACAAAGTCTTTTTTCGAAAATACGATGTTCATAACTCTCATGTTTCCATATCAATTACTTAAGGATTATTTACATGTAATTGGTATGGGAGTACGCACGAGTTTCATTGTTGAAGAATTGGATGTAAGTAGGCATGCTGTATACGGCGTAATAGATCATCTTTTTAAAAAAGTTGACAGTGGGTATACAATGATACATTTAACAAATTAGGTCCTGAGAAACCATTGTTGAAGTCGATGAGACCCATATATGCACAAGGAGAGACGGGAGAGGTCGAATTTTAGCTGGGGAAAAAATATGGATCATAGGTGCTATCTGCAGACGCACAAAAAGAATCGCATTAAAAATTTTACGCAAGAAGCTAGTAGCGATTGTATTTCTTTTATCAAAGATTTTGTAAGTCTAGGAACTCATATTGTCACAGATTGCTGGAGAGGATATTCACAATTGTGTTATAATGGTTATATTCATAATACTATTAATCATAAACTACACTTTGTTGATCCTGATAATCCTTTAATCCGATCCTCGACAATTGAAAGACTATGGAAGGATTTTAAAAGTACTTGTGTTAATACCAATGATTTTTCTTCTATCGTGAAAGCTGCAAAACCGATATGTTTTTACTAAAAATATGGGATTAGTCAACGTTTCTCTGCAAAGTTCATTACATATTTATCATTAAATACTTAGTTTTTTTTTTTCAAAAATAGGGCCCCCAAAAGCTAACGATTACCGAAATGATTTATTTTTAAAATGTAGGCTCATCGATCTATATCTATATGGTTTTTTTATATTTATTACTTTTATTCTTGATATGAAACCTTACGGTTTCATATCAAATACAAAATATATCTAGAACCAATAATAAAAATAAAAGCTGTGTCCGGAATCGAACCATCAGTGAAACAGAAAAGAACCAATAAAATGTGGTAACACACATTTATATTCCTGTAAGCGCATAGACCACCTTAATATTCTACTCGTGGGGTTTTTTTGATTCCCACAGGTATTCCAAGGCCTTATGAATCCGTTTTTAATAAAAATTCTTTTGCCAACTAATGCCTGAAGGCTCTATCCTTTAATAACCGCTAATAACTCCTTATCGGTTACAGAGTAATTCAGTTGAGCTTTATCTAGTTTCCTGCTGAAAAATGAAATGACTTCTTCTTGCCCAGTTTCCGATTTTTGTGCAAGAATAGCACCAATTCCGGTATTTTCATGCATCTGTGGTTAAAATTAAATTGTTTTTTAAAAATCTGGTTGTTTTCTTCTAATGTTTTCTGAAAGTATTTGTTTTAAGTTAATAAATGCATCTAAAAACTCTTTAGATGTCTGTATTTTTTTACGGAATTCTTTTTTCTCCTTTTAATTGATTAAATAACGGACTACTAATTCGGCAAAATTATGAACATATTCTCCTACATAGTTCCAATGCCTGAAACATCTCATTCCTTTATAGCCTGGAAGTTGGATAAGTTTTTAATAACTTCTATTTTATCTGGATCTGGTCTAATAAATCCCTCCGAGATAATATTTCCAAGAATCTTTATTTCTTTTTTGAAAAAATTGCACTTCCTTTTATTCAAGATAATCTTCGAAGCTCAATTATTCAAGACCATTTCCAAGTGTTTTCTATGATCCTCTTCATTTTTTTGAAAATATGATTATATCATCTAAATACGGGAATCACAAACTCTGAGAATGAACCGTTAAAAATCTTCTCCATTGCTCTTTTGTAAGGTAGTGGGAGCATTACACCACCCAAATGGCTTTCTCTTAAACTCATAGAATCCACCCTTCCCGCAAATGCTGTTTCTTTTTGTCTTCCTCTTTGATTTCTATTTGATAGTAACCTGATGTAGGCATCTAGGTTTGAAAAAATTCCTCTTGCATCTTGCTAATCTAACTACAGAAATCTCGTCATTCTCGTCAGTGGATTTTTTCCTTAACTGTATCATTATTAAGCTCTCGAGTCTAGGCACATTCTAGAGAGCCATCCGGTTTAGATACAGGAACAATCCTACTACCCCAAGAGCTGTTGCCAGTCTTATAATACCTAGATCGAGATTTTTTTCAATTTCTCCTGTAATAGCGCTGCTCATTAATTAACTGGCACCCTATAAGTTTTTTTTGGTAATAGGTGGTTTGTCACCTGTATCAATTTTGTGAAATTTTGTTGCACACATTGTCATGTCTGATATCTCTGTTTTTGAACAAATTTCTATATTTTCCCAGAAGATCGTCACTCTTACATGATAATTCGTTGACTCTTTTTGTCGAATAACTTTTTAATTATATCTTCTAATAATTCAAAGTTTTTTTCAATAAAATCTATACCCAAGATAGTATAAGCTTGTAAGTCTCGCTACCAGCGGGGAAAATTCAATATTTTTTCCTTTTATTTTAATTTGCAAATCTTTTGATAACACCTTTAATTTTTAGCCTATTGCCACACGCAGTTCTAATTACTTCCTTGACATTTTGAATCTGTGATCTATCCTTTCTATACTTAATTATTAGTCAATGAGACATCCGCTCCAGTTCCAGTAAGCATTTCATTTCCTTGTTTTTTAAAAATCGCATTAATAAGAAAGGATTTTGGTTTGACTTATAAAGATTGAAGAAGAAATACTCGAATTTTTTATTCTCTTGATTAAAATCACTATTCCTCATTCGCATTTTTTTCGATCATCATAAGCTTCTTTTGTTTTTTTCCAACCCAGTTTTTCTAACTTTTTAATTGTAAAACACAACTCTCCGTATATGTTTCCTGGGCCCATGCAGGCGTCATATCCTTTACTTTCCTCCAAAGGCTTTGTTAAACAGTCTCTCTTTCTTATGTGTTTCAACCTTGATTGCTTAACCTATTAATGTTTTTCTCCGGAAAAGCTAACCATGAAACTTCCTCTGCTTGTTTAATACAAGAATTCCAGTCAGTGGATGCCAGTAAGTTTGATATAAAAAAGATTTTATCTCGCCTGGAGATTTAGAAATAATTTGTCTCAGAGTGATTCATAGTTATGCAACCGCATTGAATCAAAACTTCTGCATCTCTCAAAAGACACAATACTTCTCGTAAGATTTGCCACAATCTTTGTTTTAAAAAAATGCTCGACTACATCATCTGTGCTTTTCTGACTAGCAATCTC